>JANKKB010003558.1:9187-25930 GCA_026225775.1 Bursera palmeri
AAGTGTTAGTTTAGGAAAAGTGTGGGGTTAAGTGTTTTCTTGAAATCTAATTGGGGGGTCAGAGTAAATTCCCCTGAAAAAATATGATTACCGAGGCATATTAATGTCTCTACTATCTCCAATGTTGATGGGTTGTCACTTGGACCCTATTCTCTGTTAGTGATAGCAATTCAATAGTAATATTGATGTCACCGATCTATATTTATTGTTAGCAAAGTAAAATACTTGTACCGAAAGTTTGTTTTTGTAAAATAATTATCTTATATAGTTAAGTGTTCCTGGTAAAAATGACTCAAACTAAGAGTTCTCATTGAAAAATGTCATACTTATGAGAAATTTAGATACGATGACCTATACACCATCGAGGGCTCGACAGAGATACTGTCAAATATCATCAAAGGGTTTTTATTGTCAGATATCTAATGAATTATAATTGTCAGATAATTTTAGACATTATTTGACATTTGACACTTGATTATCATATATTATTCGTCATCGAGCATTAGGTGTAGGATATTGATGTATGTTGTCGAACGTTGAGTAAAAGGTTATAGCATCAAAAAACTTTCCTTTAGATTTAGTCTATTTTTACAGTTCTTTCTATAGTTAAAAGCGTATCAACAGTTATCAATGTATGTGAAAGTTTTTGGTATGGTTTCACTCGAAACTTTGATCAATTGGAGATGTTGAAAATTGTTTAAATGAAAATTTAAGATTTAATAAAATTATGTAGTAGATTGTGAAAAGAATAAATTATGCATCTCAAGTTTTGTATTCTATCTCATATAGCTTGATGTATAAGTGTCATGTTGAATTAATGTAGTAAGAAATTGAATTCATGTGACAAGATAAAGTATTCTAGATTTTGATTCTAATAAGTAAATGAGTAATTATCATCAACCATTCCTACCTTTTATCTTAATATATATTTAAATGAGACTTTTGCCCTAGTTTTTATGCAATCCTTAAATTGTAGAGAAATCTTTTCTTAGATCTTTCAGTTACATATTCTATTAGTCAATCAAACAGTGTAAAGGCAAATTAATCTTTACGACTATGAAAGAAATGAAAGTCATAGAACCTTTATCTGTCTTCTTATATTTCTAATAATTACGTTTTAAAATATTAATAATTTAATGAAAATAAAATATGAATATATATATGTAAACATAAAGATAAATAAAAACCATCCAAACATCAATTTTGAAAAATAATATTGTCGATAAAATATTATATAATAAGTAAAAAAAAAAAAATTCATTCTCCATTTCTAGAAAAATGCATAATCTCCTTCAATCTAAATTAACCAATCAAACCAAATTTAATTAAAATTCGATTGTGTCACCAATACTCACTATAAATATAAAATAAATAATTTCTTAAATAATAATTATTAGAACAAATTTAGAATAAAACAATTGAATATACATAACAAAATATCTAGTAAAAAAAAATCATATACAAATAAGTTGATAATGTCATTCCCTACCCTATTTTTCAATTTAACCCTTCTTCACTCCCTATTTTTTTAGGTGGGTAGCGATACATTACTATACTATCAACTTAATTAAAATTATCTTTATAATGTTATAGCAAATTTTCAGATAAAATTAATGTAAACATTTAATAATAAATAATAATTTTTAAAGAAAAAAATCATCAACAACTTTATTATAGCGATTTCAAAAATTCAAAACTAGTTTATTGAATTAAGTCCTATTGGGCATATGTTTTCAAACATTTGTTTTTTGTATATAGTTAATCTAAATGTAAAAATTTAAATGATATGTTCGTTTTTTTATTTCAACATCAAAATTAAAATGTTTGAAAACTAATATTTTTATAAACATATACCTTATTTATATATATTATTTTCACTTGTAATTTTATTTTATATGGTAGAAATATAATTGTGTAAAGAGGTTATATTTTTTCAAGGATCTGATGTAAGGATAAGCTAAGTGATCATCA
Source organism: Bursera palmeri (assembly GCA_026225775.1). Lineage (NCBI taxonomy): Eukaryota > Viridiplantae > Streptophyta > Magnoliopsida > Sapindales > Burseraceae > Bursera > Bursera palmeri. The sequence goes on from JANKKB010003558.1 coordinate 11,159, forward strand.
AATAATTATAAAATATTTAGAGAACCCTAATATAAATTTAGCGGTACATAATATTATTTTAAATATAAAAATGTTTAGTCACGTACAAATTAGTCATAAATAAATTTAATAAAGGTAATTTAGAAAATTAGAGGAGTAATAAATGATTTAAGATAAAAGCTAAAATTTATAGTTTTTTCTATTAAGATCATATCATAAGTATGAGAATAGCCAGTTTGGTATCGTTGTTGCTTCGAAAATAAGCGGCTTCTACTTTACCCAAAAAATAAGCAATTTAATTGTACTTTATAAACTATACCAAAAAAAATTAGAAAATGATCAACTTATGATTATTTAATTCCTATTAGAGAATTCCAAGTTCCAATTAGTGGAGTTAATTAAAATATGAACATCTTGTTCTGTAATAACGTGGCACCACTCAACACCACGCATATAACCATTTCTTAATTATTTTCTTCTTCTTCTCTTAATCTCTTTGTTTAAGGTTTAAGTATCCTCAACTAAAATAATTTTTTCTTTTTATTATATGCATCTCATCTGCAGAAGTCAAGTGGTCAACGCTTCTACTCAGCAAGACAACAAGACACCAAATATATATATATATACATAAAGAGCAACAATTCATTTATCATTAGAATAGTAAACCATTAAGCAATATACAAAACTGGTACAAGACATCACAATTATCGAGTATAACATTTTTATAAATAGGTCTCTCTAGATGCTTAGACATGGATTAATCCAGTTGAACGGGAGTGTAATTGCTAATTATTTATTGATTCTTTTCTTAATTAATTTCTTTTTTTTGTTTTGTTTTGTCTTGTATATTTCTTCAGAATAACCTGTACTTATGTTAAGATGATTATTTTTACTAATTAAGAAAAGTCTGCTTCAAGTCCAATGTCAAACAGTAACTATACTTCAAACTGGGTTTTCTTTAACTTACATAACCTGCTAACCAAAAAGGAAGTTTATTTCTGTTTAATTTATTCTCAAAAATTACATTGCAAGCCATACTTCACCTACTTTTCCATCTACCCATCAATCATCAAAGCACAAGGTGTCTATTCCATGCAAAAATATTTCTTCTCAGATAATAATAATAATAATATTAAGTATATATATTTCTATTTACATTTGAGTTTGATTCACATTGCATATCTTTTTGATTGAAAATATATAAACTAAACATAAAAGGCCAAAATGCCCAAATAACAGCCTATTTGAGTTGTTACTACAATAAAGAGGTGACAATTTTGTTACCTTACCTGAAGTTGTATGTGGAGAAACTGGAAATTCAAAGCAGATGAAAATGGAAACAGTTACTCAGTTGACTGACACTATTCAGGATGTCTATATATGATATTATAATACATTCCGCAAGAGCACGGCACAGACAAGAAGAACAACTTTCTGCTCAATTCTCTCATCTCATTCTCGATTCTAACACCTATATGTTTACATTATTATTATTATTATTGATCTATTCCTGTTGTTACCTATAAACTATCTAAGTAAAAGTTGTTTTGTTTTCACATTTCCTTCATTACAATTGACAACATGAATTCAATGATCAAGTGCTAGGCTTCTAGTATAACTAACAGCAGTTCATGTTTTGCAAACTTTGTTGGTGAGCAAGCTGGATTGGGAATCACCATTGCCGCCCATGAACAGGTGTGGGGAATGAGCATCTGTAGAATTAACAACTAATCAACCAATCAACTTGTATATATTAACAAAAATTTTGAAGTCAACCTGATTGGTAATGTTGAACCGTCCGATTCTAATATATATGATTTTAATAATAGAAAAGCTCTCTACCAGAAGCCCTTTGCATGTGGGTTCCCACCAGAGGATTTGTGCTACTGCACAATCAAATCAAGACAAAGAGGACCCTCTAAGCTCTAGTTCACCCACAAAACAAGAGAATTTTCCAGGATATGTTATCAGAAGAACATTAGTTTATTGAGAGAACATAAAACTTGACTTCATAGAAAATTAGCAGCAGCAGCATCTTTAATACTATATTATATAATTATATAGAATAATATTTTGTTTTAGAATTTCAATATAAGAGATACTGAGCTGTCATTGTTGTGCACCCTTAAAGGAGACCTTTCCAAGCCCATTCTAAGCAGTTAAGCAATCTGTGTCATCTTAAAAAAAGTATTCAACTAGTTGAACTTTTCTGCATTAAAGAGAACTTTTTTCACAACAAAAAATAATCGCAAGATGAACTACTATTCTGATGTGCTAGGATAATACAAAGAAATACAACATTAATGGCGAAATGGGGTGTAAGTAAAGCTGTTCGGTGTCTCATTCTGACGTTATATATCTAATGTTACTTTTGACAGCTATTGCCTTAATAATAATTTATTTAACAAGAACAAGTTTCAGCTAAACAACGAAGTGTTGATCACAAAGTACATATCAAAAGTGTGCAATACCACGTATAAGTTTAGCAATTTGCAATGACTTTACAGCTTCGGAAGCCCAGATGTTATGATTCACATTTTGGATTTGCATACAAAATAATGCTAGAAGGAATCACAAAACGGTAACCAGACAAGCTTATGAATCCCTGTAATCTTGTTTTCATTCTCTTAAGATCTGCATGTGACGCCTTGCCCAACAATTACAGTGAAAGAAAGGAGTACTAAATGTATTAATTATAATCTAAAAGCCTAATGCAAATAATGGTGTACCATATCACAGTGACCTATCTATGTTGTAGTAGTTGTTGCAGGGTGTGAGACCGTGGCTCAATGGGCCGGTGGGGCGGTGCTCTATGTATCGAATGAGTTAACCTGAACAGCTAGCTACCTACTTTTTGTAAATTTCACGAAGGAATGAAAACAAAAAGTATATACAGTTGTTGCATTGATATCTAGAAAACTCTACTGACAATCACTAGTGATGTATGCATTTAGATTATAAGAAGTTTGACATTGATGTTTAAGAATATGAGATATTGATTACAGCTAAAGAGGATCTAGGAAGAGATCCAGTTCTGATAAAACAAAACTTAAGGAAGAACATGAGTGGCATCTTTCAGATTGCATCAATATATCACATAGATACTGCAGGATTTAACATAGATATTCTGGAGATTTTTAAGTAGTTGGTAAAAACCCTTAAATTTTCAGTTTTTAAATTGCAGTATAGATTGGTTTCAGATACTTAAGTTTGGTCATACAGATCCTTTGAACCTCTATCCACTCAAATCTAGGGAAAAGTCATTCAAAATCTCCTTAAAAAAGGCCAGAATTCAGCCTCGTGCTCCTTCAGTTTCCCGTTTTATGGTCTCTTAACCTTTAGTAAAAAATGCATCCACAAGAGAGAGAAGACAGAGAGGAACGAACCATCCTATAAGCTTCATAACTCATATATAGTCATGGCATCTTGTCCCCTTAACACAAAAATTTATAAATTCCGTTGACAAATTAGGATCAGAGTGAATAGTACCGGATAAAATTATTCCCACACTATTCTAATTCCTTCAACAGCTCGTAACTTTCTGTTTATGCTCTACACAGAAACAATTATAAATTAGATTTCTACTAGTTGTGCCTATTTAAGAAGGTCTGCTTATGGTTGATGAGATACATGCCAGCACTTTCTTTGTCCCCCCTGTCTATTCCTCCACGTTTCCCACCTCACTCTTCGTTTCTTATCAATCATAACTGTCTTCGTCCATTTTCTTCTGTTAAAATCAAACCGCCATTATATATACTCCTTTCTCAATCCAAGATCTTCGCTGAAGTTGCATTTACAATTTAGTAAGATGTGGGCTCTTTGCCTTGGAGCTTTGGTTATCATATGCATCACACATTGGGTTTACAGATGGAGAAATCCTAGATGCAATGGCAAACTCCCTCCAGGTTCAATGGGCCTGCCACTCCTTGGTGAGACCCTTCACTTCTTTGCTCCCAACACTTCGTCTGATATTCCTCCCTTTGTCAAGAAGAGGATGGAAAGGTAGAAGTGAAATATCAACTCCAATTTTCTTATTCAGCAACTAGTGCAATCATCATCATTCATCACTAATCTATATCTTTCTGCTGTTGCTTTCAGATATGGGCCAATATTCCGGACTAGTTTGGTGGGGCAGCCAGTTGTGATATCAACAGACCCTGATCTCAATTACTTCATTTTCCAGCAAGAGGGACAGTTGTTCCAGAGCTGGTATCCGGATACTTTCACAGAGATCTTTGGACGACAGAATGTGGGTTCATTACATGGGTTCATGTACAGGTACCTGAAGAACATGGTGCTGAATCTCTTTGGTCCTGAAAGCCTCAAGAAGATGCTCACTGAAGTTGAGCAGGTAGCTTGTAGAAGATTACAACGCTGGTCAAGCCAGGACACAGTTGAATTGAAAGATGCGACTGCAAGTGTAAATGCAGAAACCAATCCTTAATCTCATTGATTATCACCATCCACCAACAATTTTCTTATTTGGGGTCTAATAACTGTGTCTTTGCAGATGATATTTGATCTGACTGCAAAGAAGCTAATAAGTTATGATGAAGAAAGGTCCTCGAAAAATCTAAGGGAGAACTTTGTTGCATTTATTCAAGGATTAATATCTTTCCCTTTGGACATTCCAGGAACAGCTTATCACAAATGTTTACTGGTAACCAAATCTTGCATAATCATCATTATCATCTAGCCAACCCGTAATCCAATTTCAGTCAACGATCAAGTGAATGGGTGACATGTAATTCATGCAGAGAGTTATATTCCCGTTTTTGGTCTTTTAACTTTTTGAAACTTTTTCAGGGTAGAAAACGAGCAATGAAGATGCTCAAAGACATGCTACAAGAAAGACGAGAGAACCCCAGGAAGATGCGGAGTGATTTTTTCGATTTTGTCCTTGAAGAACTTAATAAAGAGGAAACAATTCTTACAGAGGCAATCGCTCTGGATTTAATGTTTGTGCTACTGTTTGCTAGCTTTGAAACAACTTCCCTGGCTCTAACTTTAGCCATAAAATTTCTCTCGGACGATCCTTCGGTGCTGAAGCAATTAACGGTTTGTCAAATTATTCAACTTCAAGTCTCTAATCATTGCATATCTTCTTGACATAACCTTATTGTTTTGCCAACTAACATGCTCTAAATGTTATAACCCTCTTAGGAGGAGCATGAGGAAATTCTGAAAAATCGAGCAAATGCTAACTCTGGACTTACATGGCTAGAATACAAATCAATGAAATATACATTTCGGGTACTTGAAGCAATTTCTGCTGTATAAAAAAGTTTAAATTTTAGTGACTAATTCTGTTTGACAAATTTTCAAATTGCAGTTCATCAACGAAACAGTTAGACTGGCAAATATAGTTCCAGGAATCTTCAGAAAAGCACTGCATGAAATCCACTTTAAGGGTATGAATGAGTCCCTATCAGTCAATTTCCAGGGATGGTAAACATGTTTGTGTATACAAATAATTGACATACAATAAAATTCTTAATGGTGCAGGATATACCATTCCAGCAGGCTGGGCGGTTATGGTATGTCCTCCAGCTGTGCACTTGAATCCAGAAAAATATGAGGATCCCCTTGCCTTCAATCCAAGTAGATGGAAGGTGGGTCAAATCCTTACTAAAAAATCTCAATAATGCTTCATAGCGCTCAAATGTCTCAAAATGGTTCCATACAGGGAATGGAGACAAACAGCGCATCCAAGCATTTCATGGCGTTTGGAGGTGGCATGAGATTCTGTGTTGGAACAGACTTTACCAAAGTGCAGATGGCCGTATTTCTCCATTGCTTGGTCACAAAGTACAGGTAAGAGCGACCCTACAATGTGTATTGTGTATGCGCCTGCGTGTGTGTAAGAGAGTCTAACAAATTATGCTTGGGACTTTGCTCAGGTGGAAAGCAATCAAAGGAGGAAACATAGTCCGAACTCCTGGTTTACAATTTCCAAACGGCTTTCACGTTCAAATCATGAAGAAAGATGTAACGCATGAATCTACATAACCAAATCAGAACTCACAAGGCAAGTCATTGGTGTGGCTAGAAACAGAATACGAAGAAGGCATCTTCACTCAAATTCGTATTCTTGGACAGCTTGCAAAAGGAGTACGCTAGTCCTAAATTTGGACTGCTGGAAAAGGAGTGTACTAATCCAAAATTTGCTTGGAGGTTGTAGGAAAAAAAGCAGTTCAATGGTTACATCCGAGGGCTACAGTTTTTGCTAGGTCAAAGTTTTGTTCCGCATACAGATTTTTGTGCTTTCACTTCAGTTTGTGTCATTATATACTTGAGAGAAGAGAAAGAAAAGTACTTTAAAAAAAAAACCAAAAAAACAAAACAAAAACAAAAAGAACAAGCTCAAAGTTATCAACTGACTACAGTTTTTGAATATAACACACCTCAAGACAATGAAAATTCACTCATAACAACCATTTTAAATATTCCAGTCTCATCCTTTATATGAAAATTAACCTTGGGTACACAGGTTTCAAACTTTCCATTCAACAGTCCACCTCCAAATGGAGAAACCAATTAAAAAAAAAAACTGAAACGAAAAGAAAAAGAACTAATCATGTAAAAAGAAGCTGCTATTAAACAAGTCCCTTAATAAAATTCGCGTTCATTTCTGCATCTATGGTGCCCAATAGGATAAATCTCCCTTCTATCCAAGTATGCCTGCCGCGTGAATCTTGAGTTCTTGCTGCGCCCATGTTTGTGCTTATCGTTGTGAACATGGTGAAAATAATAATAATAATCAGTGTCCCTTTCAGAATGATTATGTTTGTGATCAGTATGAATTCCACTTTGCCTATGCCGAGCATCATGCTTGTGGTGCCTGGCCCCCTGCTTGTGATGTTTCTTAACATGAATGTGCGAGCGATCCACATCAATATTGTGCCTCCTGATCTCTCTGATTTGCTGATTCTCAGTCTGAAAATGGTCTTCCCACCAGTCATAAAGAGGATCAAAGAGTCCTTTCTGATGTAGAAGCCACAGTAGTACGAGCACTGCAACTCAAAATTATGATTTTTATGTAATTTAAACTTTTTACCAAAATTATATATATAATAACGTAAGTAGCTTTTACCTGTTGGAAATATAGCCAATAATAGACCAAACATCACAATCCAACTCATGCATATATACTGTATATGGCAGCTGAAGTCAAAGAAACCTGTGCATTTGCTTCTACATTAAAAAGAAAAAATAAAAAAGTTACATCAATGGATGAACTTCAAGTAAAAAATGCCCAAGAGAAGGCATTAGGAGTACGGAAAATATAAGTTTAGGAAGCTTATATTTTTATGCTTCCTGAGGCTGCAATATGTTTATAAAAATAAATAAATAAATAAAATGAAAATTCCTATATAGGGAATGTGGCATTGCAGCAATACCTGACAAAGAAACGTGTCCCAATGCAAACTTCTTTCACTAACATTATGAGAATATTTTTACACTTAGAAAGAGATAATGTGAATGGTCATATTTATATTTCAAAAGATACCCAGCATTGATTAGGCCTTATCTTATTGTGTTCATGAAGATGGCATGACATGGGAGTTCAATATGGTACAGAGACAGCAACATCAAAATCCTCTTTTCTGATTCATAATTGGACATATGGATTTTAAAGACTCTGGTTTCAAAAGAACAAATTTATTCACTTGACTCTGAGCAAGTGCTAAGTTGATAGATATGCTTAGTATTAAATGAGACACAGGTAGAAAATAGTGTTCAATTCACCTGATTTTCCACTCAAAATTTTTCTATTGGCAGAGATTCGAATGTCAAGTAGATATCATATATCGTAGAAAAATATACCTGCATTTTTTTCCGCTGATGAAGTCTATCATCCCTTCCCAAAGATTCTTCCCAATGCTTTCAATGGACTCAAAGAAACCATTTATGCTAGTTTCTGGAGGTTGAAAAGGAGTAATCTGTAACAAATTTATGATTGAAGGTGATTCATACAACCACATAATCATTTATCATACAGGCAATTAGTAAGCACTGATGTCAAAAGTGTTGGATACTTTTATTTCCAGGTGCCCCCATTTACGGTTTGCACCCGGAGAGCTTATAGAATCCTGAATAAATCTCACAATCATGCAATTATTAGAGGTAGCAGAAACAAAAGTATAAAAGACATCCTCTTGTCAACCATCAGCAAAGAAAACACAAGTGTGAAGTGACCCTTAGCCAATACATTTAAAATCAGTTCAACACATTGGGTTTCCTCATTTTACATGAAGTACATGACTAAGTACATAAGGCTTCTCTTTATACTAGAGCCTAGAAGTACCAGACTGAAACAGTAAAACGTAATTTCAAAGTTTTGCATTATTTGTTCCCTCAATATCGGAAAATATACTGCTTATGCTGACATAAAGAATCTTTCCAACAATATGAGCCTATGTTTTCTGAAACATCAGCATCCTAGAATGTCCTTGATAAAGCACCACACTTTTTGTACATCAGTCTGAAACCTTAAGAGTGACTACACCTAGAGTGACTCGTAAACTTTTCATCCAAATTCTGAAGGTAATGTTTTAATTTTGATAAGTTTGGGTCCCTTCACATCAATTTCTTATTTTGCACTAACTTTAAGCTTCAAGGTAATAGAAACCTGTTCAATAAATCCTAATTTTAAAATTCCCCATACCTGAGAACCATTGTCAAGGACAGTAGCCATGGTACTGAACTGGCACTCAGATCTATCAACTTCCTTGAAATCAGAGTCCTTCAATATAGCTGCAGTCAAGCATAACATATTTTGAGTAAGACGACTATTTTTCTTCAATCTGATTTGACTAAACCCAACAACACAGCCAGATATGCTGTAAAGACCAAGTTTTAAGTAACCTGAACATGTATATTTTGCTGCTTGATCAGTTGTTGGATAGATTTTGAATGATCGGTTTGAAGTTTCTTCAGGCTTCATTATGAAGTATTGTTCCTGCAACGATATCAAATTTCTATAATGGTGTGTATCTTTCATGAATGTTATTCATAAACCCCAGTTCCAGACGCATTTAATGACAATGTTCTTAAAGTTACCTCCATGAGGGTGACACCTCTTGAGCAATCAAACTGCATGATTAAAATTTTAAAGGTTCATCAGAGCAAAAAGATAGAACGGCATGTTCCAACAGCTATTCCTTTGAAACCTTATAACACTACCAACTACATAAAAATTCCAAAATGTATGATTCAATATACATTCACATTTCTTGTTGGTTTACATATTTCAGTCAAAATATAATCTCTTGCTGATCAACTGGAAATTCTAATCCATTAATAACAGCACAATATAAACAGCATAGATTACTGTGAACTTTCTATATATAGAAAGTTCTTCAAATATTTCATCTTACAGCAGTAGTTTAAAACTGCAATTTAGTTTCTAATCAATTCATAGAAAAACACAAGTCAATATACAACAAGCATTAAATACTTGCATCGTAAAATCAATCAAGCATCTGCATACACAACCACTGGCACAAATCAAAATATTCCAGAAAATATGCACCATCATTGCTGACTATTGAAATGATAATAAAACTTTTTCAGTTCTTAATATGTGAAAGGGGAACCTAGTTCTGTGAAAGCCTCCAGCATAATGTAATCGCTAACCAAAGCTATAGGGTTACGACAGAAAATTCCAAGGAAAAGTTTGATAGGGATACCGTTAAGCTATATGATGCTTCCACTTCACCAGTGTTCATAGTTGTGATTGTAGCAATGCCAAATTGTGTAAGGGCTTCAAATGTTGGGATAGTGACAGTTATAATTTTTCCTGGACTCCTGCAGGTTAGATGCAAGACATGACAATAATCAGTTCAATTGTACACATGAAAAAGACCTTTCCTCAGATCTTCAATAATTTCTAAACATAATCCATTATAAAGATGATGAAAAATGAGGGGGCATCCTTTGAAAATATTATATTTCAAGAGTTGGAAGGACCTCAAAATGGAGAAAAGCACTTAAATTAACAGGTAAATTCCAATTCTTAATCGCAAAGTTCAAACAAATTTGTAGGACCAGTATTGCTTATCAAAATTAAACAGTCATTGCAATTTCATGTATGACGAAGAGCTTATCGTCACAAAGTCAAGTAAACATGACTAGGAATTTATTATGGCGGTTAATATTAACCTTTGGTAAACGTATTCTATGTCATCAGCACTTAGTTCTATCAAGAGATTTGTGTTAAGAACTTCACTGACTCCTATAGAGAATGAATGAGACCCGGCATTCTGCAACCAAATCAAAACAATTAATTAACCTAGAAAAAAAACCCTTTTATATATAAAAACTGAATTTCAGGAAACGTAACTGGATGCTGGTTTATCCTTTCATACTTTCCTTCCACCACATATAGTGGTGGCTGACTCCTATTAATTCGGTTCTGGTCAGCCTGTCAGAATCAACAACATTTCATAAGCAATGCATAGCTTTTTCTTAATAATTTTATGAATTGAAACAACAACTACAAGGTTGTCATACATCAATTAAATAAGTCAAAAACTAATCATTTATATTCTTAAAATGCTAAATAAGAAAAAGAAAAAGAGGTTTCCACATTAATCAGCAAAGAAAAACTAGTGGAGCCTGAATCAAAGGACAAAATAAAACAACATCACAGCAAAATGATTAAAAAGAATGTGTGAAGGATACCATGAAAACAAACCATAGTTTTCAGCTTTAATTAAAAAAAGAAAAGAAATTTAAAATTTTTTTTAAGAAAAAACCAACACTAATTGAGCAATAGCTACTAACAATTCTCATGGACTCATGACGTTGAAAAAGAGATAACTATAAATGCATAGGCTACTACAATGCAGAGAAAAAAAAAGTCATGGAAAAATAAAAAGGAAATAATAAAAGTAAATATTAGTTTAATAGACTAACCTCCCGATAATTCCACAACTGATTGTGCAAGCAACTCCAAAACGGTGAAGAGCAGAAACTTGGCTGCCCATTGAAAGCATCATAACCAACGCCAATTTTGTTACATTCAAGACCATCCAAGGTAAATCTTGTTCTTTCAAGCAACATCCACATTGTAAAATTCTTCCCCAATTCATGTGGCTGACCAGGAGCACCCTTCAACAAAAGAAAGGAAAAACTCTTGGCAATAATAACAACTCTTTTCGTTTTTCTTCTTTTTTTCTTTCAACTCCTTTGGAGATCAACAACTTTATATTAACTGATTATATCATTACATTTGTTAAAAAATTGTCTCCAAATTATAGTATCATCTCAACTCGGGAAACAAGTCAACTTATAAAATATGGTGCATTATGCGTACAATACTGCACGGATATGTGATAACAAACCAAACATGTCAATTCAACTTGCCTGAACTAAATTCATCTTGGTTTAATTATACAGTGTACATAACTAATTTGTTAACATCAATAACCAACAAATAAAAAGCAGAGCTTGAGAAACTTATCTTGCACATGTAGCTGGGGCACTTTAACAACAATATAAAGCAAGCATACCTGCCTTGGAATAACAAGGTAGAACTCCTCAAATGTTGGAATACTTGTATATCCAACAAAATCACCAATAAGATTAACCCTTAGAAAATTGTCATTGGATGTCACTGTTCTATTTTCAGGACCCACAATCACTTTCTGCGAACAAAAATATTGACCAAAGTTTTTCATTACTAAACTTTTCCACAGCTTTTTTTATTTAAGACAATGTTAAAAAGTGAGAAATAATTCAAACCAATCATAGATTACTCAAGTGGCAAAATCTAATAACATTAACCTGTTGTTGGTTCAAAATCATCAAATTATTGAAGGAAAAGTGTAAATGAGAAGGTAAAAGTGTTTGATATCACAACTTCTAGTAGATGACAGACAAGGAGTTCATTGGAAGTTAAGTAATATATAACACTCAGAAAATGATAAATATCAATAGTTCAAAAGCAAATGAACAAATGGCATTATAGTCACACTCTCCTAAAGGATGTTAAAACCCTGAATGAATCTACAAGAGAAGAATCCATGGCCAGTCCAGAATGGCTGAAGAACCCACACATTGATTAAAATCAAAGACAATAAACAGAGGCCACAAATAAATCTACTTTTGAATAAACAACCCATTCAGCACAAAAATTTGGCACAAGTCACAAGCCTTCTTTGAATTCGAGATCACATCATACATCACTGACCACAGGATGCATTTGAGACGTATAGAAAAATTAAAAACCTAAGCAAACTTAGAGCTAGAGTAGAATCAAGGTAGAAGATGAGTGCAGTAAATTGAAGTCTAATACATAGGTATTTGAAATATGTAAATAAGGAGTTCAAGAAACAACATACCGACACTTTAGTCCCAGTCTTCACTTCAATTTGAACACTAAATCCTATTGATCGCTGCCCAATACCAAAAACATGAAACCTGAACACACGGTGCTTTTTGGCATTAGTATCTAGATATTGTGAATTTTATCTTTTGCCCATGTGATTATATCTTTAAAGTAATGAGTCAGAACCTAAACTCCTCCTAGCTAAATAATTCAAAAATCTTTAATTACAAGTTTCTTAACTCCTCTAGATGTTTTTATTTGGCAGAAATGTTAAATATACAAGTCACTAATGTGCAATGAACGTGTGTGCTACACCTGTACCAACCTCTTAAGATGAATAACAGACACTAATATAAGTTTGAAAGTCTAGGCCATAAAAACATGTCATCTACAGTCCTCATACAAATTTCAATTAATAAAACTTTTCCTAGAAACTAAAATTAAGGCCAAATTGTACCCCAAAGTCCATACCAATCACCTGGAAATCGGAGACAATGGGCAGTATTTGCCTTTCCTCTCAACAACTTGTCAACTAACCAAAATAAAGAAAAAATAATCAATAACCCGAAACTGTAAGCTGCATCATGCATGAAACTTTCAGAATGCTGAGCACTATAAAAAACACGTACAGACATTTCCACATGATGAAGGTACTCGTCTCTGAGGCCCACAAGGACAACAAATTGGCTGTGCAGGAAGAATAAAGAGAGGAGAAAAAGATAAAATATATTTTAAAAAGAAAGATGTTTCAAAACAAGAAATAGATGAAGCACAATCATGTAATCATGTATGTATTCTGCAGCACTTCGCAAAATGCTGATAGTTTAGCTACTACAAAAAGGAAAAAGCTAAACAGCAACAAGATTGTATTTAACACCATCAGAATAAAACAAAAGTAACTAATATAATTATGATAAACAGTCATCACGATCCCCATTTATCTACATAAATATACCAAAGCCTTCAACTCAAAGAAAAATTCTCAAATCATAACACAAACAAAATTTCTCTAAATAAATGATACCTTAACTCAATATAATATCTTTATCTATATTATAGGGCTAGACAAGGCAAAACATGGCAATTTGGAAAGCAAAAGGATCTGTAAAGTTAAGAATACAACCTGAGTATGCTCAATAATGTGACCATTCTCATCTCGCAACCTTCAAAGTATTTATAGAAACCAGTTAGTTAATCTCAAGTATACATGTAAAGAATTATTTTTTTCCCTCTCTCAAGCTGTGTTAAATATCTCTAAACACAACTAATATAAAACATAAAAGAAAAAAAGAAACAAAACAAACGTAGGCTGCATTAACTACTGGTATCAAATGTTATAAAAAATTTCACTACCTGCCACAAAAGAATTGTTTAAAATGAATATAGTATGGAATTGGGAAGTTATATAAGGCTTAGTATTTAGTAAAGCATTATATGTTGAGCAACACACAAGACAAATATATTATATTCACCAAAAACAATAATTGAAAAAGGTATTTGTTAGGATCCTAATTGTAAGGTATGGGACTTGAATCCCACATTGGAAGTATGGACTTCTTGTGTAGGATTTATAAGGCTTTGGGCTTTCCCACCTCAATAGCTAGCTTTTGGGGTGTGGTTTTCCTAAAGTTCTTATCAATTGGTATCAGAGTCTACATCATGTCTCCCAGTCGCAATCGTGTGGTGCAGGTGGTGACGCCGGTATTGCAGTGCTTGCCCGGGACTAGTCAAAGGACTAGTGTACAGCCAGCCTGCGTGGGCACCGGGGCTGCGGAGCATGGTGGAATGTTAGGATTCTAATTGCAAGATATGGGACTTCAATCCCACATTAGAAGTATGGGCTTCTTGTGTAGGATTTATAAAGTTTTAGGCTCTCCCACCTCAATAGTTAACTTTTGGGGTGTGATTCTCCTAAGGTTCTTATCAGTATTCCACTTTGATAGTTTTAAGTAGCAAAATCAATATGCGATACAGATAACCCACTTTCTCCATGATATTGTCATTGAACTGCTAAAGTGCTATAAATTGCAAGGTTTTTCAAACAAACCAAGTTAGTGTAGATTCCACCTATGAAAGGCTGCTGTCATTACAACTCAGATCACTGTTTGAAAAATTATGGATGATACAATTGCTTAAGACAGTCAATAATTGCAGCATTTTTTAATCAACTTGATCATAGTTAAACTAAAAGGCATAGATGGCATATATATATATATATATATATATGTTAAGTTTACCACTTTCCTAAAAGCTTAAGTTTTTTTCAATACTCCCCCTCAGGTGCAAGGACATCTCACGTGCTTCTTGAACGTGGATCATTACCTCACATACAGCCTCTCTTTGGGTCTTACATGTGGGTCAAACCTCACAAGTAACCTCTTTTTTTTTTTTGGGTCTTACAAGTGGGTCAATATTTTTTTCTTTTTAATTTGCATCATGAGGGTTCGATAAATCCACTA
>JANKKB010003560.1:0-10189 GCA_026225775.1 Bursera palmeri
CATTTTCAACAGGAAAGCCATGGTGGCTTGTAAGGTTGGTTGAAACCGGAGAATTGAAAATTGAGAGAAGGTTCAGTGGTAGACGTAGAGGAAGAAGAAATTAGTAAATTCATGCAAGTGGTGCTCTTGACTATGTGATTGATCGTCTCTTTTTCTTTTTGGTTAATTGAATTTTTCGTTTCTGTCACAGTTGAATAATAGTTATCTTAACATTGTAATAGTTTATCTTAAATTATGTAATCAGCACTACCGAAAGTTGTTTCTCTTATATTCTCTTGTCAAATTTCGCTTTTACTTTTGTTGAGAAGAAATTATGATCGTCTTCCACCTTATGTCTCGGCCACTTTGTTTAATTGGTGACTAAGACACAATTCATTGTTTTGTAAAACTCAAATATTAATCTTGGTAATTGCATCTTGTGACCATGCCAACACCAAATTTCACAGTATCCTCCAAATTTCAGAAATTATCAGACTCGTTCCAACTATTGGATTTTTGTTCTCAAGAGTTATTTATACATTTTTAAAAATTCATCTATTACACTTCAAATGAACAGAATCTATTAGCTCCTGTTAGTTCCCAAAGTTTTTCGATTGACAATTACTAGTTTACCCCTAGTTTTAAGTGTTTTGAGTAATGAAGTTGAATGGAGCCGAATGAGTTTATTATTGCTATAAAAGTTCTACCATTTTGGAAGTACCTAAACGTATCAGTATTAGACTGAAATAATCAATCTCAGATATACTCCTGGAGTAGGTACCAAATATATACTTGAAATACCCCAATAGAAATCAAAATGTTTCCATGAATAAATACCAGAGATGTAGTTGTTGGAAAATGAGAAATCAAAATGTGGTAGCAAACATTCATTGCATGAAATACAAAATCAAAGGGTCTGTTTGGTTTATCATCCGAAATCAAAATCGGAATTGGAATCCGGCGAAATTCGAATAGTTGTTATTTCTTTTTGTTTGGTTCAGTATAGAATTAGAATCTAATTCCTTTGAAAGTTGTTTGGATTAGAGAGGCCTGGAATCAGAATCAATATTAATTTTTTAAATTACTTCCCTTTTAAAAATGTATAAAATAAATAATAATAAAAAGTAATATATATCATTATTATTATAAAAGATGAATTTCTATCTTTGTTGCACTTTATTTGTTTTCTTTTTTACCTTTTCTGAAATATTATAATCTTTTTTTAATTTATTAAATTTTTTAAAATATTATAAATTTTTTAATTTATTAACCTTTTTAAAAATATATTATAACTTTTTTTAATTAATTTACTTTTTAAAAATATTATAATTTTTTTAAATTAATTTACCTTTTTTTAAACTATATAACCTTTTTTAAATTTTTTAAAAAATATTATAACCTTTTTTAATTTTTTATTTTTTCAAAAAAAATTATAACATTTTTTATTTTGATTCCAATTAGGAATCAAATCTGATTAATTGAGGGTTGTGAGAGAGTAACTAATTCCTTTTTTTGGGGTAATGAGATAGATTTTTATTCTCTACTTTATTTTTTCTAATCAAACAACAGGAATGAGAATACTCCATTCCCATTCTGATTCTTGAGTATATTTTTACCCAACCAAACGCCCCCTAAAGAGAAACCATACTAGGGATAAAGAGATGTAAGAGAAGAGAAATAGGATTAGGAGTTTGAAATGAAGAATCAGATTTTGAATAAAGATGGATTAAAAGAGAGTACTGCCACTTTGTTTGGTGTAGGTTTTCTTTAGCGACCTAGCTTCTTTCCCACAAAAACAAATAAATACCCTTATATCATTTCAAGAATCTGACTATGTTTGAGCTTTGGGATTTTTTTGATGAATATTTGGAAATGTTTGGATGACTATTGATTAAAAGTTCGATAGTTGTTATCTGCTTGATAATTTTTGAAACTTGGAGGGTAGTTTAAAATAACTCTAAATTTTTAATACTATTCAAAACACCCCTAAAATAAATAATGAATATAATTTATATGATTCTTCAAGAGCTTACTTTACCAACTTAGATTTATAAAGAGGATTGGCCACTCCTGCATCTAATAGACAAATCTTTTTTGTTTGACACATGATTCCTCAACAAATAACCGTTTTTTGGACAAATTCTACCTATCTCACTTTTAATTTTTTATTTCTAAAACGATTCTCACATAAATTAAAAATTTACATATTAAGATGTTTAATAACTATTGGCACCACAAAAAATATTTACCATAAGTATCTTTATAACACTTATCAATTATATTTACATTTAACTAGACGTCAAATATATGTTATGACGATAGTAGATGACATTAAATGACTACCAGCAGCACTAGGTGGGGGAAGAGTGGTGCATATGACATTGCTTCGTTCATGTTTGTTCTTCCTTTGTTTTTCTAAATACAAATCATGTGAAGATAATGATATTAGGCTAAAATTCTTATTATCAAATTTAGTTATTTCTATATTAATTATTTTAGGAACGAGAAACTTTGTAGTCTTTAAAAGGGTAAAGTTGGAAGTNATTCTCACATAAATTAAAAATTTACATATTAAGATGTTTAATAACTATTGGCACCACAAAAAATATTTACCATAAGTATCTTTATAACACTTATCAATTATATTTACATTTAACTAGACGTCAAATATATGTTATGACGATAGTAGATGACATTAAATGACTACCAGCAGCACTAGGTGGGGGAAGAGTGGTGCATATGACATTGCTTCGTTCATGTTTGTTCTTCCTTTGTTTTTCTAAATACAAATCATGTGAAGATAATGATATTAGGCTAAAATTCTTATTATCAAATTTAGTTATTTCTATATTAATTATTTTAGGAACGAGAAACTTTGTAGTCTTTAAAAGGGTAAAGTTGGAAGTATGAGAGAATTTGAATTGGGCCCAGTGGGGGTATAACTTAGTAGCCTATTAATTATTGTAATTTGCAACTAGTCGTAGCCTATGTTTACTGAGGTCCGGGTCAACTCTCAATTAAGTCCATCAAAGAAGTTATATATAACCATGTTAATCACGTCAACGAAGGAGAACAAGATTAATTTTAGAAAAAATTGATAAAGCATATGCGTGATTAACATGGTTATACATAACTTGTTTGATGGACCATAAGAAGTCTTTGTTTAAAGTAAAAAATAATGTGGGGGTAGTTGAAAAGCATGTAGCATACTAATTTATATAATAGGCGTTTAGATATCAGTGAAAATGGCCCCACCTTTTATATAATATTTCTTCTTTGAGTGACGCTATTTGCACCCCAGAAGATTTTTTCTACTCTCATTCTAATTAAGGCTACGATTAGTATACCAGAATAATTTAATTTCTATTCGATTGATCCTCAAATTTTTGCAAACAAATATATATAATTAACCAAATTAGGTAGATGATGTTTATTTTTATTAAAAAAATAATAAAAAAATATTTTGTTCAAAAAGTTTATTAGATATATTTTAAAAAAAAAGTTCTTTTATGAATATCTCAAATCTTACATAAGCTTATAATTTTTTTTTTTTTATTTCTAGTGGTAATTTTTCAATTAGGATTAATTTATTGAATTAATGCTATGATTTTTTTTTTAAATTATGAAGATGAGATGAATAAAAATATATAAACATTTAATTAGTGGGATGGGTGTGAATATATATATATATATATATTGAATTAGTGGGGTCCATAATAGATGTTGACTTGGACTTTCTAGTCTACGCATATTGATAAGCTGGAACCTCCTAATTAAACTTCTTGGAAGAAAATTGGTTCATGGTACATTCTTCGAAGGTTAACAGGTCTCTACTTTAGACCACGAATAGTTGGATTACCGTCTTGGAAGGGGTTGACTACCAACTGTCATGACAATTGAAATAGCATCAACTGCTGAGAGTTAAGCTGACATGTAAACCTTGTCAAGACTTTCTCATCTGATTTCTCTCAGAATTACCGTCAGATTCCGCAAAGGGTAAAAATGTGGGTGTTATTGTCAAGATATCTACTTTTCTGCCTCTTCTTCTTCTTGAATCTTCAAGTTATCTGTTTATCATTGTCTTTCAACTCTTCCTCTAGTTTATCAGCAAAACTTTGCCGTCCTGAAGAAAGCTCTGCCTTGCTTCTTTTCAAAAACTCCTTTAGAATTGACCGTTCTGAATCTTATCAAGAAAAATGCAAGAAATATGGAATACCTTATCCTCAGACAGAATCCTGGAAGGAGGGTAGTGATTGCTGCGACTGGGATGGAATTACTTGTGATACGTTAACAGGTCATGTGATTGGCCTTGACGTCTTTTGTGGTGGGCTTCGTGGCACTCTCCATCCCAACAGTAGTCTTTTCGTCCTGCACCATCTCCAGTTACTCAAACTTGCTCGTAATGTTTTCACTCAATCCAAAATTTCATCCAACTTTAGTCAGTTTACAAAGTTGATATTTCTAGATCTATCTTATTCCAATTTTGAAGGGTCTATTCCAGCATCGTTTTGGAATCTCACAGGAATCACTTCCTTGTATTTAAGATCGAATAGTTTTAGTGGTCAAGTCCCGCCTTCACTGTCTAACCTTGGGAACCTCACTTCTATAGATCTTTCAGACAACAATTTTTCAGGGGTGTTTCCTGATGTTTTTGGCAACCTTAGCAAATTAAGAATCCTAATTCTTTCTCGAAATAATTTCAGTGGTCAGCTGCCATCATCAACTTTCAACCTCACACAAGTCTCTTTTATAGGTTTCTCACATAATCTTTTTGGGGGTCATTTTCCTAGTCAGGTGAGTGGTCTTTCATATCTACGTCACCTATCCTTATTCGATAATTTAATAAATGGAAGAATGCCATCTTGGTTGTTTTCTCTGCCATCTTTAGATTATTTAGACCTTAGCAATAATAAGATTCCTGGTTCACTTCCAAATTCTACCATTGAAACTGAGGGTCCAGTTGACATTGATCTTTCATCTAACAATTTAAGTGGTGTAATTATACCTGAAATTTTTTCCAAGTGGCAAGGTCTCGAGTATATTGATCTTTCATATAACATCCGACTGTCACTAAAAGCCAACAGTAGTGTTAACTTTACCTTGCCCATTCTTTACTCATTCTCCATGTCTTCTTGCAATGTAACAGAATTCCCAATTTTCTTTAGAGCAGACGAAAATTTGAAAAAATTAGATCTTTCTTACAACAAAATTTCTGGTCAAATTTCAAAATGGGAAATGAAACAGTTGCCGAATTTGAATTTTCTGGATCTTTCTCACAATTTTCTGACCAGTATTGAGGAAATTCCTATGGCTGGCCTTACAAATCTTGACCTCCAGTCGAACTTCCTTCAAAAACTTGTGGATCTACCACCTAGCATGGTGTATGTCTACTTTTCAGACAATCAATTGACTGGAGAGATACCATCATCATTTTGCAGTTTGAACAACATTGATACTCTTGATTTGTCTAACAATAGCTTGAGTGGAAAAATTCCTGAATGTCTTCTAAGTAGTGTAGTGGTGACCTTCCTGGATCTACGGATGAACAACTTCCACGGCAGCATCCCTCAAACATGTCCACCAGACAATCGTTTGGTCAGTCTCAATCTCAATGGTAATCAGTTAGAGGGACCTTTACCACCATCTTTGGTTAATTGCAGTAGATTAGAAGTTCTTGATGTTGGAAACAACAAGATTAATGACACATTTCCCCATTGGTTGGGAGTTCTCACAGAATTGCAAGTTCTTATCTTGCGATCAAATAAATTCCATGGTTCCATTCACGAGTCTGGAACTGGAATTCCCTTCACTGAGTTACGCATACTTGACCTCTCTCACAATAGATTCAATGGTCTTTTACCAACAAGAATGTTTAAGAACCTAGAAGCCATGATGCTGGGAAACAACAATAGCATTGGGGGAGTGTTTAGTATGACGGGAAGTTATTATCAATATTCTGTGGTTTTGACTGTGAAAGGTGTTGACGTGGAAATGACAAGAACTCTAACAATCTTCACTACGATGGATTTGTCGAGCAACCAATTTCAAGGACAAATTCCAGAAATTGTTGGAAAGCTTAATTCACTTATAGTGCTCAACTTCTCTCTCAACAACCTAACAGGCGACATTCCGTCATCACTAAAGAATTTGACACAGCTTGAATCTTTAGACCTTTCTTCAAACAAACTTGCTGGTAAGATTCCTGCACAACTGTCAAGCTTGACATTTCTTTCTGTACTAAACCTTTCATATAACCAGCTTGTGGGTCCTATACCTCACGGAAATCAATTTGAAACATTTCAAAATGATTCCTATATTGGGAACTTGGGGTTGTGTGGATTGCCGTTGTCAAAAGAATGTAGTAAACCAGATCCAAGACCAACAACTTTCCACGAAGAACTTCATACATCAAGCTGGTTTGATTGGAAAGTCATTGTGATGGGTTATGGATCTGGATTAGTCATTGGCTTGTCTATGGGATACATTGCATTTTCAACAGGAAAGCCATGGTGGCTTGTAAGGTTGGTTGGAACCGGAGAATTGAAAATTGAGAGAAGGTTCAGAGGTAGATGTAGAGGAAGAAGAAATTAGTAAATTCATGCAAGTGGTGCTCTTAACTATGTGATTGATCGTCTCTCTTTTTTTCTTGGTTTATTGAATGTTTCGTTTCTGTCACAGTTGAATAATAGTTATCTTAAAATTGTAATAGTTTATCTTAAATTATATAATCATCAGTACCGAAAAGTTGTTTGTCTCTTATTCTCTTGTCAAATTTCGCTTTTGCTTTTGTTGAGAAGAAATTATGATTGTCGTCGACCTTATGTCTCGGCCACTTTGTTTAATTGGTGACTAAGACACAATTCACTATTTTGTAAAACTCAAATATTAATCTTGGTAATTGCATCTTGTGACCATGCCAACACCAGCTATTTGATTTAGGAAAATCATAACAAAAGGGAAAAAATTAAAAAGTATCCTCCAAATTTCAGAAATTAATTATCAGACTCGTTCCAACAATTGGAATTTTGTTGTCAACAGTTATTCATACATTTTTAAAAATTCATCAATTACACTTCAAATAAACAGAATCTATTAGCTCCCGTTAGTTCCCAAAGGTTTTCGATTTACAATTTCTAGTTTACCCCTAGTTTTAAGTGTTTTGAGTAATGAAGTTGAATGGAGCCGGTTTCACTGTTTCATGTCTTGTTTAATGTTGCCACAATCATAAAAATTGCTTCAAGAGAACTTGAAAGTGAAACTGATGGGAAGGGCTACTGTACCAACCCAGGAGTCCATACTTTTCGAATGAGTTTATTATTGCTGTAAAAGTTGCACCATTTTGGAAGTACCTAAACATATCAGTCTTAGACTGAAATAATCAATCTCAAATATAAGTTAATATACTCCTGGAGTAGGTACCAAATATATACTTGAATTACTCCAATAGAAATCAAATTGTTTCCATGAATAAATACCAGAGATGTAGTTGCTGGAAAATTAGAAATCAAAATGTGGGAGTGAACATTCACTGCATGAAATATCAAATCAAAGAGTTTGTTTGGTTTGACATCCAGAATTGGAATCGGAATCGGAATCCAACGCAATTGGAATAGTTGTTAATTTCTTTGCTTTGGTTTAGTACGGAATTAGAATCTAATTCCTTTGAAAGTTGTTTGTATTAGAGAGGGTTGGAATCGGAATCAATATTAATTTTTTAAATTACTCCCCTTTAAAAATGTATAAAATAAATAGTAATAATAATAAGTAATATGCATGTATCATTATTATTATAAAAGATGAATTTCTATCTTTGTTGCACTTTGTTTTTTTTTCCTTTTTTCTTTTTTTACCTTTTTTTAAATATTATAACCTATTTTTAATTTATTGATTTTTAAAAATATTATAATCTTTTTTAATTTATTAACCTTTTTAAAATATTATAAATTTATTAACCTTTTTAAAAAATATTATAACTTTTGTTAATTAATTTACCTTTTTAAAAATATTATAATTTTTTAATTAATTTACTTTTTTAAATTATTAACTTTTTTTTTAAATATTATAACCTTTTTTAATTTATTAACTTTTTTAATCTGCTAATTTTAAAAAAAAAATTATAATATTTTTTATTTTGATTTTAATCTGGAATCAAAATTGATTAATGGGGAGTTGGGAGGGAATAATTAATTCCCTTTTTTTTGGGTAATAAGATTCTCATTCTCTACTTTCTTTTTTCTAATCAAACATCAGAAATATGAATACTCCATTCCCATTCTGATTCTTGAGTATAGTTTTACCCAACCAAACGCCCCCTAAACAGAAACCATACTAGGGATAAAGAGATGTAAGAGAGGAGAAATTTGATTAGGAGTTTCAAATGAAGAATCAGATTTTGAATAAAGATGGATTAAAAGGGAGGACTGCCACTTTGTTTGGTGTAGGTTTTCTTTGGCGACCTAGCTTCTTTCCCACAAAAACAAATAACTATCCTTATATTGTTTCAAGAATCTAACCATGTTTGGGCTTTGGGATTTTTTTTAAGAATTTTTGTAAATGTTTGTATGACCATTGATTAAAAGATCGATAGTTGTTATCTGATTGATAATTTTTGAAACTTGGAGGGTAGTTTAAATTTTTAATACTATTCAAAACACCCCTAAAATAAATAATGAATATAACTTATATGATTCTTCAAGAGGTTACTTTACGAACTTAGATTTATAAAGAGGAATATTGGCCACTCCTCCATCTAATAGACAAATCTTTGTTGTTAGACACATGATTCCTCAACAAATAATCATATTTTGGTTCTACCTATCTCACTTTTAATTTTTTAATTCTAAAACTGTTCTCGCATAAATTAAAAATATACATATTAAGATGTTTAATAACTATTGACACTGCAAAAGGTATTTACAATGAGTATCGTTATAACACTTATCAAATATTTATATTTAGTTAGATGTCAGATAAATGTTACAATGATCGTAGATGACATTAAATGACTACTGGCAAGCACTAGGTGGCACAAGGGTGGTGCATATGGCATTGCTTCCTTCATGTTTGTTCTTCCTTTAAAAAAAAAAAATACAAATCATGTAAAGATGATGATATTAGGCTAAATTTCTTACTATCAAATTTAGTTATTATATATTAATTTCGTTTTAGGAACGAGAAACTTTGTAGTCTTTAAGAGTGAAAATTGGACGTACAAGAGAATTTGGATTGGGCCCAGTGGGGGTAACTTAGTAGCCTAATAATTGTTGTAATTTGCAACTGGTCGCAGCCTCAATTATTTACTAATTGAATTTAAAAACATTCAGCGCTTGGTCCGTTCTTCCGTTGATTACGAGCGGCAAGTCTCTGTTTCACTTTCACATGACTTTGTATGGGATCGTGCTACAATGTACCTCCCATGCAATGCAATTTTTTTTAATTATAAAAAATAGCGAAAAAGTAAGAAATAATGAGCATTGTCCAAAATTTATAACATTTCTCATTTTATATATATTTTTTATTCGGAGAAAAAATAAAAAAGTTATGCATAACCATGTTAATCACTTCAATCAAAGAGAACAAGATTAAATTGATAAAAAAGTGATAAAGAATATACGAGATTAACATGGTTACACATAACTTTTTTATTTTTATACATACCTTGTTTGATGGATCTTAAGAAATCTTTGTTTAAAGGAACAAATAATGTGCTAGTAGTTGAAAAGCATGTAACATACTAATTTTTATATTAGTCTTTGTTTGAAGGAACAAATAATGTGCTGGTAGTTGAAAAGCATGTAGCATACTAATTTTTATATTAGTCTTTGTTTAAGAGAGGTTCATATTGCCCCATCTGTAAAGAAATAGGTGTTTAAAAATGCGTGAAAATGGCCCCATCTTTTATATAATAGTTTTTCTTTGAGTGAAGTTATTTGCAGCCAAAAGATTTTTTCTACTCTCATCCTTCTAAATCCACCTGCGATTAGTATAGCAGAATAATTTAATTTCTATTTTCAAATAACTTTATACAATTAACCAAAGGTGAATACTTCAAATCCACTTAATATTTTGTTTAAAAATATAATAAAAACAAAAATATTTTGTTTAAAAAGTTTATTAGATATATATATATATATATATATTAAAGTTCTTTTATGAATACCTCAAATCTTATCATGGATCTTGCATCCAGAAGAAAGATGTTAGCTTTTAC
>JANKKB010003563.1:0-11418 GCA_026225775.1 Bursera palmeri
GAAGTACTATCGAGACAGGACATCCACAGTACGGATAGACTAGTATTACACTTGTACTGGTTATAGAAGTATAACAGTAGGAATTTGGTGGCAATTTTGGTCACAAAGGTCAACAATTTTGCTTGGAGATTGTAAGTAATTTCTTGCCAAATTCTTGTTTAATTATCACCTAATTGCATGTATCTTGGGTGGGAATCCAACAATGCCATCAACCAACCCCTTGGGGCTAAAGTAAACACAATCTAAAGTTATGAGCTCCAAGAAGTGTGGCTACCAAAAACCTTAAAAACAGTAAGTACCATCTTTAAGTCAAGATCTTCCCTAAAGCATTTCCATCCATTAGGCCCAAAATTCATCATCTTACAGGTTAAAGCAATCGTTACAAATCTGATAACATGAGAAAGTCAAACTGATGAAGCATCGAGAACCTTTTTTTTTTTTTTTTTTTTGGATAAACCAGAAANTAACCTTTTTTTTTTTTTTTTTTTTGGATAAACCAGAAATCTCTAGCCCTTTCTTCATTCACAGAGTTCTTAAACTAGGGCCACATCTACACCCTGCAAGCTTGGTAGCGGGAAAATATGTGAGACATATATATGTCCCAAGTAGGTGGTTCCAAAGGGATTAGAACCCTTGAACTCAACAATGGGGCCAAGGGCTACTTACCACTGATCCCAACCCCTGGGGTTCCTAAGTTTTATTATCAATTTTAGAAGACATACAATTTTTAGGGATTTAGGGATATTTCTTATTTGGGTTGAATTATCCTTGTTTGAAATAAATTTTATTTCCTTTTTATTTAAGATTTAACCATCCTAGATAAGGTGTGTTTTTGTCTTCCAAGAGTACAAACTGGTTATAGATAATATGAATGAGTTGTTTTTCACTCCAATCCCTCACATATTGTTTCTTCTATCTTTCTATCTCTAATTTATGCTCATTCTATCCTATTTCTTCCAATCTCTCTTCTTATTATTCTTTATTCCACATCAGTTAATATCTAAGCTTTTGCATTCAACACCATAAACATTATACATGCAGGTCACTTACAAATCAATTTGATTTATGAATCTGAATTTAAAAAGCACCATCAGGCATGTATAACTTCATAGTAATTGACGCAATAGGAATAAAATGTTCTTTATTATTTTCATATTCTTGACGGTAGAAAAGAAAATACTCACCCCACCATGTTGCAGCTAAAACTGGATTGTAAAGGAGTCAGACGATAAAGATTATTCACAACAATTGATGGGTCTGCTCCCCGTTTTAGCTGAGGGGCAAAATAACTTAATCAATTAGATTTCAATTGATCAAAGATAGTTTATCTGAATCAGTCATAAAAAATATTCGTCTTAAGCAAATAAAAATTGTTAAGAAGAGCATAGGAATTGATATTATCATACCTCAATGACTATACGCATTCCAGAACGATCACTCTCATCCCGAATATCACTAATGCCATCTAAACTCTGCAGAAGAAAACAATCCAATACAATGAAAAACCAAAACATCCTGTCTTTAGATATCCATCATCATACAAATTGAAGCCCAAAAAAGAACTTTTCACTTCCTATTTTATTTTACAGTTCATTCAAACAATCATTGGTTGTAAAAGGTTACCATTCACCTTGCTGCTGTAGATGAAGACGTAAATAAAGAGAATAATGCATTTTTAAAAGACATGAGAATACCTTGTTCTCAACAAGTTCAGCTATCTTCTCCACGAGCAATGATTTGTTTGTTTGGTAAGGAATCTATCACATTTGCAAAACATAAAACAAGGATAGCATAACTCTGATTTCAACACTTCTATGACAATTTGAAAATGAACAAACAAATCTGCCAAAACCCAGGAGAAAAAGCAAGATGATCACCTCTGTTATAATAACTGCCATTCTCTTTGTCTTAGAGTCAATTAATTCAACATCAGTTTTTCCCCTGACAACAACACGTCCTCTCCCAGTTCGATATGCATCCAAGATCCTTGAAAAGACAATTAGATTTCACAACACTAATCACAAAACATAGGAAGTCTCAGAGAATGTCATATAGTATGGAAAGAATGTATATCCAAATTGGCTATATACAGCAATTACAGTCTCCAGATTCCAGCACTAATTCAAGGATTCCATTTAGTGTCTAATGTAGAAAGGCATAGATGATTACAAAATGGTAAGCAAGGATGATAAGAATAAAAAAAGTGCTTTGACAGATTTATAACATCTTTTTCAGGTCAGCTTTTGATTAGAAAAGTCAATTATAAACAAATTGTGTGTGTGTGTGTGTGTGAGAGAGAGAGAGAGAGAATTTAAAAAAGGACATCAAAAGAGAAAATTTTCACTTACCCAAGGTTTCCCATGATTAACCCTCCAGTTGGAAAATCAGGCCCAGGCATGTATTCCAACAGTTCTTGCAACTAAAAGAAAACAAAATAAGTGAGAACTAACAGTTATTGCAACTAACAATACTCTAACAATAAATCAATAATATAATAACTTTTTATAGGTAAAAATAAAAAAAAATAAAAAAAAAAAACAAAACAAACACACACAAACAAACAATGGTGGCCGCTACACTAATACATAGGAATCATACAAGAGAAGCACAAATGAGGGGAGAAAAAAGGAAGAAAGCATAAGGTCCTAAAGTTTAATACATACATGTATTCTAAACAAGATCCTTGTTTATGGAACAAGTAAGATGGAAATAAAATTCTCAAATCAAAATCAGCTTTGCCTCTCCTTAGAGATAGCAAAGACTGGGACCAAGGGCAGGTCTCAAATCAAACTTTTCCCTTAAATTAATACAAGCCTGATATCCTACTACCATCATAACTATTAACTCAAGAAAACTGATCAACTCCACCTCAATTTGATAATATAGGATAACACATAATCCTTCCTTATGCTTCAGAACTCCGAACCAAATTAATTCAGCCCAGATTCAATAGCAGTTTTAAAGAAACTATGATCAATTTATTAATAAAAATGTGATAATATATATAAATTATACTAAAATAACAAAAATAAAAAGAATATAAAATAGAGGACCAAATGTCCACAAGGACTCAAAAAACCAAGGGGTAATAATTCTATACAAATTGAAGTCAGTAATCATCCTTTCCTGAACAAAAAATCCCAGAAACCATCTAAAATCACACTAAAACCTCCACCTCATAGAGATGACCCAAAAAAAAAAAGATGAGAAATTGGCAATATACTGAATAGAATCTAAAAAAGAATTCTATTATTCTCAACAACTAATCAAGGAAATGAACCCTTGGGCACTTACTGTAGCTTCTGGATTATGAATTAACACACACAGCGCATCCACCAACTCTCCAAGATTATGAGGAGGAATGTTGGTTGCCATACCAACCTGTAAGATATCAAATGATCTTACATTAGTATCATATTATTCAGTCCACTTGCAAAAAATGTATGGAGAAATTAAGAATCAAAGAAAATGTACTAGTATTACGAAAAATATAGTCAGAGGAAATTACCGCAATGCCAGAAGAGCCATTCAATAACAAATTGGGGAGCCGAGCAGGCAGGAGTGATGGTTCCTTTTGTGATTCATCAAAGTTTGGAACAAAATTAACCTGCAATGAGATAAAACATGATGCACGATTATGTTAATTATAATTTAAAGCATGTGAACTAGAAATGACCATTCAACAAAAAAGAGCACTTACAGTATCTAGCTCTAGATCTGTCAACAGCATGGCTTCAGAAAGTGACTGCAAATAAAATTAAGGCAAACAAATAATTTTTTAAAAAACTTGATTTCTTTAATAACTAAGAAGCAAGAACGCACAACAATTGCAACAAATGCATCTTTCTACCACTAGAGTAGAGGTTTTTTTTTTTTTAAGGCGTTAAGCAACCACTTTAATGAAAAGCTAAGCTTACAGGTAAAAGCCCGATATTAATATTTAGCCTCTAATACACCCCCTCATAAGCAAAGGCCTCACATATATTTACACGCAAATTGGCTCCAGAAGCCTCTTTTTGGATCTTAAAGGTGAGCCAAATATAATATATATATATATATATATTCAGTCAACATTATTGGGGCAGGGGGGATTTCAAACTTAGTGACTATTAGATCAACTTGACTCTAATAACATGTTAAAAGAACCACTTTATCTAAAAGTTTAAGCTTGTAGGTAAGGATCTGATTTTAATAGTTACCCTCTAATAATAGAATTTACCACTAGAATAGAGTTCATACTCTAATAGTTAACATGATTAATTTAAAAATTTTGGGTTACAATTACCCTACATCTTTCAAACGCTTATCTTAATCTTTACAAACTAATCAGAAACTTAGATGTGATTGTTTTATATATTATAGGATAAAAATAATTACACAAAATTTTCATAGTAATCAAATCAACATCGCGGTAACAATGGTTTCAAGTTCCACATTCTCTAGATTTCTAATATAATAGCTTTCAAAGCTCACTTGCTTCATTTGAAAAAGAAAATGTATGCATGAGTATGAATGTACAGAGTCCAGTTATTGAAACTTAAAAAGTTTAACTAAAATCAGACATAAAACTCCCAGCGCATTAGTGATTTGACACCTTTTTGGACATCTGATCCATTTTGGTATTCTCTCCTTCCATTAATATGATTTTCCGTTTCCTCTCCAAAAAGACAAAGAAAAAAATCCTAGTGGTACAAGAATTCATCCCAACCAAGAAAGCACATGTTCAGATGAAAATTAAATCATAATACATACTTCCAGTCGGCACTCTGTATAACGCATGGCAGCAGGGGGATCAGCATCGACTGAACCAAAATTCCCATGCCCTTGTATCAGTGGGTACCTTAAAGAGAAATCCTACATGAAAGATCATGATGTGACTTTCACATTATATGAGGAATGGAAATTAATCTTGTAGCAGCTGGAACATAATGTAAATATACAGAAAAGAAGAAACAAAAACATAGTCTATACAATTAGACTTCAAGGGAATAACAACTTACATCAAGCACAAAATATTTATGTCTACTTACCATTTTGAGGAATAAAAAAGGGCAGATATATTAAATTATCATATATGATAAAGATGCAATACAACTTCTGACAAACTTTTGTGTTTGAGTGTCTGTATACATTTATATAAAGCTTTCTCCTATCTAGACATCTGATATTCAAACTCCTTTGCATCTACCGACTGAAAAGTACTACAAAATACAATTTTTTCTTTTACCTGGGCCATTCGCACCAAAGAATCATATACAGCAGTATCTCCATGCGGATGAAATTTACCTAGAACCTGAAATCAAAGACCCAAAGATTACTAATGGTTAAAGAATGTAAGTGGTAGCAACATCTACAGTAGCTTGCAACGAAAACAGCATGTGGCGCTTCACTTATACTAATGCTAAGCATGTGGCGCTTCACTTATACTAATGCTAACCTCTCCAACAACTCTAGCACATTTCTTGAAAGGCTTTCTTGAAGAAAGGCCCAACTCATGCATTGCAAATCTGTGGCAAAAATATGGAGAAAGGATAACATACTGATCAATAAATTATCGTACATGAAGCTCAAAAAACACACATGACGGAAGCAGAAGGTAAATAGGTTATAAATCCTTAGCAATAGTTTTGTATTATTTCTGTCTCCAAAATAAAAAACTACGTGTAAGCTTCATCGAGTGGGCACCATTGTTTGCCTTAGTTTCTTCCGAAAAACAATAAACAGGTAACAGAAACGATAGAAGTTAAGAAGTAAAAAGCAACCAGAAGTTGCAACGAAGCGAATGCACATACAAAAATAAAGTAAAACCCACTTATCATGAGGAGA
This sequence comes from Bursera palmeri, assembly GCA_026225775.1. Taxonomy (NCBI): domain Eukaryota; kingdom Viridiplantae; phylum Streptophyta; class Magnoliopsida; order Sapindales; family Burseraceae; genus Bursera; species Bursera palmeri. Next base: position 5,827 of record JANKKB010003563.1, read on the forward strand.
ATATAAGTTAGAAGTATTATAAAAACACAAATTACATATTAAAGTGGCTTCTATGCGTTTGAATGTGTTTGAACCAGATAGTTAACCAAGTGTTCGATTAAATTCCCAAGGGATAACCATTAAAGCGACTACCCACTACTCACAGAATCCTCCGGTGGACCGGCTTCAACCCGTCTCTAACATCAGGCAAAGCGCGTCCAAGCAAAACGGACATAGAGTAAGTGATGTAAGAGCCAGTCATCTCCTCGTGAAGCTCAACGGGCACGACCCGAGCCGTGTCATTGTTGACCGTGGCCACACTCCCATTGCCATCTTTATCTTTGTTTTTGTCCTTCGAAAGGATGCGAGTGAGGGAGGGAGGAGGAGGAGTGGGAGGAAGGGAGAGGAAACGGCGGGACGAGGGCGGTAGAAACAGAGAACGACGATGGTGTTGGCAACGGAGGAAGGAGGAGGAGAAACGGAGAGTAGAAGAGAGAGCCATTGGAGGAGAACAAGTGGTAAGAGTGGATGATAAGAAGTTCATCCCATCGAAGTACACACACAAAGAACTGTTTGGGCGGGGTTTAGTGTTTGTGTTAATGTCTGAGTGATAGGGGAAAGTGATTCTGTTGTTGTTGTTTCGGATGCTGTGCTGTAAAACCCTAAACAATTCTTGCGCGCCAAACTGACTTTCTTTGATTGTTTTATATTATTATTATTATTATTATGGAGGATTAAAACCAAATAATTGATAATCTCTGTTTAATACGATATTAGCTTGAGAAATTACTCCATATAGCTTAGGCTATATCAATATGAGAGAAACATAATCAAATTTACTTGTGATTATTATATTATTGTGTTTTTAAAATAGTAATGGATGGAATTGGCACCATAAATCATTAAAAAAGTAATTAAATACATTAGGTTGGATCTATATCTTTATATTCGACCTCTCCAAAAAGTTTTATTAAGTTATATAAAATTGATATAATAATCATTTTAATAAGTGGTCTCCACTTTTTTAAAATAGATTGAATTGTTTAAAAATTTATTACATATAGAATCATTTAATTTCCAACTTTTAAGTTCCATAAATTTTTTTCTTAAATATATTATTATTATGATATAGTCATGTCAATTTTATATTTTTATATTAATTTTTGTTATATATCTATATAATTGTCAAAAACAAAATTTAAACAGTTGGCCCCCCAAACTTTGCATCTTGGCTCCACCCCGGTTTATATAGTTTTTTTACAACTTTTATATAAGTGTTTACAATTTTTATATGATATTTTGCAACTGATATATTATATATAAGCCCAAAATCTCCGGCCATGGAGACCCAACCCTTCTCCTTGTATCAATAATTATATTATCTAACTTTTATTTTTAAAATACTATTAATTTTATATCTTAAAATTATAATTATGTAATTAATAATTATAATTTCAATTATATTCTATCAATTAATTTTGATTAAAATAATTTGTTGTGCTTTTTATATCTTTTACTAGGATACAAAGCATATTAAAAAGTATTAGATATTTTTAATCTAAATATTGAATTATGTTTAAATTAAATTAAATTACATTTATATTGTGATTAGTTTTTAAATTACTATATCCAAATTTGTCCAAACCCTATAGTACACCAATTAATTAATTGTGGGTTGAAGAGAACCTTCTTACTTTACTCCTTTCTCCTGCCTTCTTTGCTTCCGAATCGAGTTTGAGGTTTCTAGCAAAAGAGAAAATAAAAATTGTTATTATAGGTTGATCTCAATTAAACTGGTTTTGCTAATTCAAATTTTTAAGCACAACTTAAAGTCAGTCTTAAACAAATATTATAGATTAATAATGAGTAAATATTTTTATTTTTTTATGATTGCAAATCCTTTAAGAAATTAGTAGTTAATTAATTGAGCATTTCACATTTTAAGTAGAAAAATACGACAATTAAAGGGGGGAAAGGTTAATTAGAATGTCGCAGACCCCCACTCCACTCTACTTCTTAAAACAGGGTTAATATTTATATTAGTGTTAACTCTTAGTTATTTACACACACTCCATTTAAAGGTAAAAATTTTAGAGTTTAAGTTGAAAATATAAACTTTTAAAATACTTTAATTAGTTAATATGTTGATTTTAGAATAAGATGTCGTTTGCCCTTAAAGACCACAAATCTGTGTTTTTTTATTCATTCCGATGATTAATCTATTTCAAAATTTAAAAAAATCATTAACTACAATAAAATAATTAATTTAACATAATTTTAAAAATAAATTAACTATTATAACGGAGAAAATATACATATTTTTAGATCTTAAACCCTTATTTTAATTATACCTATTATCGAAATAAAAATTAGATTATTACCCAATAAATTAATTTTCAGAAGTCTAAGAATAAAAGCATAGATATGAAAATCTCATGCAATTATCTCAATACTTAATTTAATAATAATTAAAAAACCGAAGGCTAATGTTTAAAACCTTGTTGAACCAGCTTCACTCCTTCACATGTACAAGCAGAGCGGAGGCAAAGTTATTTATGGTTAGTACTTCTTCCCAAATTCCAAGCAGAAACAATACTTCTGTTTATTGAGTAAAATTATGATACGGGAGAAAAAGAAATACTTGACAAAAGAAATAGACCACTATGGGTGGACTCCTCTTCGTTATGCTGCATATTTCGGAAGGCTTTCAATGTGCAGCAACTTTTAGAATCTGATAAATCTGCTGCCTATTCTACTGACAACGTTAGAAAGATGTCTCCTCTTAATATGGCAGCTAGCCAGGGCTTTAATAAAATAATGGAAGCAATTATTTTTCACTGTCCAGATTGTTGTGAAATGGTTGACGAAAAGGGGTGGAATGTTCTTCACTTTGCCATGGTTAGTTTGGGTAAACGTCAATTGAGAAGCTTCCTAAGAAATCTCTTAGTTAATTAGTATCTTCTAAGAAGTCTTCAAAAGAGAAAAGATGATAAAGGGAACACTCCTCTTCATGTGCTTGCTTGCCGTTCAAACATACCTTGTAGAAACATAATTAATGAATTTGGTGGCTGTAAGTGGCTCTTCAACAAGCAAAATGATAGTGTACAAGACATACTAACTTTTGGGTCTGCAGAGCTGAAGGTAAAAGCTTTAANTTTCACTGTCCAGATTGTTGTGAAATGGTTGACGAAAAGGGGTGGAATGTTCTTCACTTTGCCATGGTTAGTTTGGGTAGACCTCAATTGAGAAGCTTCCCAAGAAATCTCTTAGTTAATAAGTATCTTCTAAGAAGTCTTCTAAAGAGAAAAGATGCTAAAGGGAACACTCCTCTTCATGTGCTTGCTACTTGCCGTACAAACCTATTTTGTAGAAGCATAATTAATGAATTTGATGGCTGTAAGTGGCTCTTCAACAAGCAAAATGATAGTGTGCAAGACATAGAATCTTTTGGGTCTGCAGAGCTGAAGGTAAAAGCTTTCACTTAAGACTTTTTGGTGGAAACTACTCATTCTTTAGAATCACTTCTGCTCAACTCTTTATTAAACTAAGCTGCAATTTTATTTATTTATGTTTTTTAATGCTNGAATTTTGAACATGAGAATATGATTTATATGCTTATAAAAAGAATTAATAATTGATAATGTATACTACAGCAAGAAATAACGGAATTGTCAAAAGTTGTTAATGCTGGACCATATCGACGTGGTATTATTCCAGCTAAGAAGAAATTGGAAGATAAATGGGTCACTATAGTGGAGAAGTCNAAAAGAATCACACTTGTTAGTGGCGGCACTCATAGCAACTGTAACTTTTGCAGCAGTTCACAATGCCTGGTGGTTATAAAAGTGATGGTGTAGACGAAGGCAATGCAATTTTAACTAGAAGGGTAGCTTTTCAAGCATTTGTTATATCAGATGGTATAGCTATGGTACTTTCACTCTTCGCCGTCTTTGTCCACTTTTTTATAACATTTGACACCTCTAAACTCTATTGGTTGTACGATTTAGCTACCGTGTCCACCGAAGCTGCTGTGGCGGCAATGGTGGTTGCTTTTGTTACAGGCACGTATGCAGTGCTAATACCTTCTTCGGGGCTTGCAATTGCCAGTTGTGTTGTAGGCTTGAGTTTCTTCATGTTATTTTTTTTCTTCTATGGCCTCTATGTCGTAGTTGTAACTAAAAATAGTTTGTTTTAATAAAAGACTGACATTTGTCTGAAAAGAATGTCAATTATGTCTATGTTTTTTTTTTAATTTAGTACTAATCAAGATCAAATAAAAAGAATTATATCAATGAGGTATCGTTCGAAGATTTGATAAATGGGACAATCAAGAGACCAGTAGAGTGGAGAAATTAAAAGAACCAAACTTGGCAGTAGCTGCACTCCTGGCATCAGTAACTTTTGAAGCAGCTTTCACAATGCCTAGTGCTTACGAAAGTGATGATTTAATCGAAGGCACTGCAATTTTTAAGTAGAAAGGCCGCTTTTAAAACATTTGTTGCATCAGTAGACATATCTGACTGCAAGTATTCTTACAATTATTGTTCTTTCGCCACCCAACTCGTCATTGTAGCAATGGAGATGTACTATTAGTCTTACATAAAAGGCCATGATTCCGACAAACGTTTTATATAATAAAGAGCTATTTGTTGTCTAAAGCATATAATTGATTGAATGGGTTCGGATTTTTAACTTAAATTGTTTAATTTAATATCTTATTCAAATTTCCAAACACTCATCGAAATTAATCTAATGATAATTTAAAAAAAAAAATTGATATCCAATGCCACCAATTCTTACCATTAAACTAAATAAGATTAGTGATTGAAAAATTTTAAGTTAAAATTTTAAATTAAAAGATCTCATTTTGAATGAATATTTGTCATTTATATGTGTGGTATGTTCATTTTTTTCCTTAAACAATTAATGCTAAATATAAATAAATAATATTTAATACTAAAAACTTAAAATTTATTACTTACTTTTATCATATACAAAGAAAATGATTACTAAGGAAGAAAAGAAGAAGAAAGAGAGATAAGAAAAAGAAACCAAAAAAAAATAATAATAATAATTCAACACCCATTTTCTAAGTGTACATATTATTCAAAGTTTTGAAATAATTGTCTTCTAGACAATTCATTTTTAATTTTTGAAAATAATGCATATAACCAACATAATTAATTTAATTTATTGATATTTGATTAGATGAAATATACTAAAAAAAAATTATTAAAACTAAAAATTGTTAAGGACTTGCATGATTTACTAATGAAAGTATCTATGCAAATCACTTTTCTCACAAATTTTCAACAAATATTTTTGTTTTACTTGTATTTTCATGTAATGAAGTATAAATTTTATTTTAATTAGTTTTCCCCTTATTTCTATGATTATAATTAATTTTTAGAATTATAAGATTGGTTACCTAAACTTTTATTTTATTTTATTTTATTTAAAAAAATAGATATTTTTAAAAGAGGGGATGTGGAGAGTATTTTGAGGGTTTGTATAACCATACCCTTCTCAAAATCAATCAATTTTTTTTTTTTTTTTTAATTGCCAATGGCGATACTCCAACTACACGTTGCGGCGAGATGTGGGCATGCCGCG
>JANKKB010003565.1:0-14053 GCA_026225775.1 Bursera palmeri
TTAATTTCTTTTTAATGAAATATTATTAAAAATAATCTTTTATTCAATCATCTATTTATAATAAGATCAATTTTCAAAAAGATTATTTTAATTTTACTGATCTTATGTCAATTTATTTTTTTATAGATTTTTTTTAAAATTACCTTAATTTTGATAATATTTTATGACCTTCTGAAATCAAATTCAAAACGTAGGACTATTATTAGAACTTGAAGATTTATAGTTCTTGAAAAAAATAAAATTAATCAATTAAAAAATCATGTGAAAGAAAAATGAAGTAAATTTATGAAAATTTCAAGTGATTTTAATAATAAAAAAATATAATTTTCTGGTTTATCATATCTATAGTGAATAATCTATCACATATTGTACAGCACAGCCTGTGTCACGACAGAGCTTATTGATAAACCCATTGGGGCCCACCTTTGATGGCGTGTCAGTATCTGTGGTGTATATATCATAGTGAGTCAGTGATACAGTCAAACTTTGGTTATCCTACAACACCAAGCTTGTACATGTCTCATGCTAACCCCTTAAAGACAACGTAGTTTCATTATAAAAATTACTTTTAACATTTCATTCATAGATTATGAATCACTAAATTACTCTTTTTCATAATATTTAAACATTAAATATATCTAATGATTTTTATAATGAAACACATATACGACTACCCTTCCAAAAAATTAAAAATTTTATTACTGTAGTAACATTACAAATACGTCACTGACACCAATATCATCAGAACAAATCCCCGCTAAAGAATTGTTACTTTTCAAAATTTCTTAGCATATGAAATCCATTTAACATTATCGTGGAAATGTTCAATAGATAAAGTAAAATATCAGGGATAAGGATACAAACCCTTTATACAAACTCATATAACATGATATGATTGAAAGGGTGTGAATAAACCAAAACAAATTAGATAAATGATATGAAATTACTATCATTTCATTCATCATAATTATTGTTTTGACATTTTCACTTTTGTTTTTTCATTCATCTATGCTGTATCAATTCGTATACAAAAGTTCAAATATCCAGAATTATAAAATAAAAATAACAATAATAAGCAACAAGATATTCTATGATGATTGTCCAATAACTTGAGATATATACCTTATAAGAGTAATATTACTGTTTGTCGTTGGACTTCTCTTACCCAATAGGTAAATGAATCATAGTAATTCACAACCCAGTAGACTGGCTCAACTTTCACCGTAGCCCAGAGCAGACTATCATTCTCCTCTTCAACAAAGAAGCTTTGATCATCCAAAGTTTTGTTTTCATGTATAAGCATGCAACAAAAACTCATATACATTTGAGACACAATTAACAAACAGATTGTAAATGATCTTCAAAGAAATAAAAACTACAAAGTTGAGCACTCAGCTAACATCTAAATATTATATATTCTTAAGCTTATGTGAATTCCTCTTTTAAATAAGTAGGCCCTGGCTTGAAAGGGTCAGTTTCCTCATATGCATCTGGTCGATAGAACCCTATATCATTTACACGATTACTGAGCACATGAAGGATCGCTTTCTTCTTACCTCCATACTCATTCCGGTTGCTCTCAACGTATTCTTTAGCCTCAGCTGCCACCTCGTTCACAAAATCGAATCGATTATCCTCCGATAGCAACAGCCTCTCAATGTCCATGGTCAAGAGCTTTCCCCCTTCCTTTATCTTTCTCACTTGCTCCTCCAAGAACGGAACCCGGTCCACAGTGGCCCTCAACATTTCGTCCTCCTTCATCTGAAACGAAGTAATTTCCCAGTAAGCATTTCAAATTATGTAAGAGAAAATTGAGCAGATCTATTATCAGATTGGAGCATGGCAAGTGGATATTGCAATAAGTATAGATATTATTAAGATTTCAAGTCATTTTTAATATACAAGGGCTTTTTTCTGTTAAGATATAATCATCAATTGCAACTTATCTACCAGTATATATAGCAAAGCAATTGCTAATGTCCTCCACAAAATTTCCAATTGATTCTATAATTTTCGGAAAAATACAAAAAAAAAAAAAAAATAGAAAAATGTTCGGATGAGTTTTAGTCAAAATTATTTTCTTTTTAATCAAAATTGTCGAGTTACAGAGTTGTAGAGTATATTTACTCACAGCTTGATGCTCGACACCTTACTCAACAACTTGACTAGCATTTAAAAATAATTTGAGTTTGACGAAAACTGAACGCTCCCAATTTGGTTGTATTTTCATTTTTTCATAAATTTCTCCGATGATATCATCTGTGATTTACCTCTCTAAAAGTATTTCACGGTAACGTTACCCTAACAGCATTGTAGACTTGCCCCCACAAAACCACCCCTTTATCTTAAATATAACATTTGTAGAAATAAAAACTTCTTAATATCTTTTCATACCAATTTTCTCCGTCGCCAAACTCGCCGGCCGCCACCGTTCTTGTGGAGCTTAGACACTACCTGAAAAAATTGAGCTATTAATAGTGACAATAATGAAGAATTTTAAGTGAAAAATGGAAAATTATTCGAAACTGGAACCTGAGGCTTGAAAGCGCATGAACTTCCTGTTCTCAACTCTGTCCTCTGCAGCCAAAATTATAAATTAAATTTAATAAAGTAATAAAAAATGCTTAAAAGAGATTATTAGGGTTGTGAAAGTGAGTTATTACAGGTGAAGTTGAGAAAGAGAAGAAAGATGAAGTGAAGAGAGCCATGGCTGGCTGAGCTGTTCTGTTCAAGTGAGACCGAGAAGGAGTAATCCAAAAGTATCTCTGTTTCCAAATACGACAAACGTTTCACGTCAACTACAAGAATGCCATCGTATTGCCCGGTTGGATGTATGCTGAATCCGATCCGAATCCAACCCGATTATTTAAAAAAAAAAATCTTTTAAAAGGAGATAATATAAAAAATAACTAAAATTAAAGGACTATTAAAGTTAACTATACTATAAACAAAATTTAAAAACCATCACTATAATTGGATAACTCAAAAGAATACATTTATTTTTATTTTCAGTCTCTAATATTCAAAAGCTTAAACTTTTTTTTTATTCTCGAGCTACCAGTTTTTAGCATAACATGATCATGGCTTCTAAACTTTTTAACGTCATTTTTCAAATCACCTCCTTATTTCTAGATCCTTCCTCAAAATTCTCTAGTTTTTTAGAAACAAAAATCTTTGAAGCAAAAATATAAAATTCAAAGTTAAACTTACTATTATAATTTAATTTTTGGTAATTTTCAAGGAGCAAAACCTTTGGCTTAGTAATATTTTCCCAACAAATGTTCAAATGATATTTCTATTTAGAATCACTTCTTAACTAAAAATTTTTATTTAATATTATTTTCTTAAAAAACTCCATATAATTTTTAGTTATAATTCTTTATTCTCAGTTAATTTTCAATACAATTTCTTCAATTTGTTTTCTTTCTAAAATAGAAAAGGTTATTGATGAAAAGCCAAAATAATAGTAGTTTATAGGAAGCAATCATTGCAATCTATCTCAAAGCATGCTGTGCTTCAAATAGCTTTAAGGCCACCACAATGAACTCCTGTGATTTGCACTACTTTGAGATATACATAGCTGTTTACTGGATATCAATGAGGTCATTAACAAAAATACACTTATATTTCGGCTAAATGTTTTCACCAAATACTGCCTCACGCTGATACAACAAAGAATCAAAAAATCAATCAAGCGTGTGGGGCTTTCATCTGATTAGCTACTTGGTGAGGCAAAAACTTACCAAGGGAATGATCAGTAATTGGTCCGAGAAGATAATGATCAGCCATATTACCACTGAGATAAAGCTTGGACTCGTGTGAGAGGCAGTAGTCGAGAATCCGTTCTCTTTTATACCACCACTATCTTTCCGGATCCAACGGATGGATGCACACAAATTAATCTAGGTCGAACAAAGAAAAGTGATTTGCCCTTAATATTTAACTTTTTGTTTGTATTTCATCCTGAGGATGGACAATCTTTTCTGCAGGGGAAATTTTTCATTGTCTCTCCCAAGTTTGTCCAAATAGAACACGACTTTTTTCAGAGTTAACATAACCTCCTCACTCTCAACGCCAAATTCTTTCTCTTGAATTCTTAGAACCCTTTTGAGCAGCTCCAGTAACTCAGCGTCATCCTTCCTTAGTCTGGTCTGAATGGAGATCAAACAGTCGAGAGCCTCCCCTACCATATCAATCAAATAACACAAGATGGACGCAAGAACAGAGTTAGGAAAGTTGAGAATGAACATCATTTTTTAGCTTTATTTGCCAATTAAAATGGTCAAAGAACCCTGAGCCACTGGTGTATTAAAAAGTGACCAATCACAACTGTATTTAAATCATAACACAGACGGTAAAAACAAAAGGAAAAAAAGGACATACCCACTGGAAGTGAATCTTTTCCAAATGTCTTCTCACGGATGCGCAGAGCCTCCAGCACTACCTTCTCAGCTTCTTCATCTCGATGTAATTGGTAGAGAGTGACTCCAAGATGCAACATTGCGAAGGTGATGGACTGATCGTTGGGCCCTACTGTCTTCATCATAATCTCTAAACTTGTCCTAAGAAGGCGCTCGGCCTCAACAAAATTTTTTGAGCGTGAATAGGAGGTCGCAAGATTTATAAGATGTGTAACTGAGCTGGGATGATCTCTCCCCTTATATTTCTCAGTGATCAACAAGCATTCCTCTAGTAGCTCTCGCCCCTCTTTTGCTCTGAGAGGAGCCAAATTACAAAAGAAATACAATGCTTATTACTATAATCTTAGCTACCGAAGTTTAGCAAAACATAAAAGTAAAAAGACGTTGTGGTTCGAGTTTTGATCATTTGCTGAAATTTCAAACCAATCGAACAAAATAGTTTATAATAATCAGAAGCATAATCTTCAATACGGTAAGCCGATTTTACTTTGTACCAAAATTAATAAATTAATCTCTGCAGTTTCTGACTAAGATAAAGCGTGGCATCTCTAAATTTGAAAGGATTCCAGATAGGGTGTGATAATATTTAAGATAGAAGATGCTTGCATGATAAGCTCAGCAGAGCAACCATAGGCCTTAAGCAAAGCACTTGCATGTTTAACCCTGAACTCAAAACTAAGAAAGGATACTCACAAAGAAACACTATGACCTAAAAATACAAACATCTCCTGATTTTGCTTACCTACTAATTAGTATATATAATTCCAAGAAAAAGTTACAGCAGGTTAAGGTTTTTTCAATTAAGGAACAAGACAAATTAACAATGTGTGCCCATATTCTACTTGGAATGCATTCATAATTTCACATTCTCAATTTAATTCCAATTTTTGTATCGGACCTTACCTTCCAACAACATGAAGCAACTCTGCCAAATCAATCCGCATTTTCTCCACTGTACTGTCATCCAAAGCCATATAGTTTGAATCCTTGATTACCTGAAGAGCATTCTTGTATAGATCAATGGCTTCATCTGCATTCCCTGTCAAATTGGTACACAAATCCATACTTACTATGGAAAACATAGAATTCTAGATAAAAAAGGCATCAGAGTTCCATATGGTGCCACAATTTTTTTTTTTTTTTAAATCATCAATAAAATAATTTTTCAAGAAATAGGAAATCCACCATGCGGAGAGAGAGAGTACAAAAATTACCTTTTGAACACTTGGCATGGGCTAGAGAACACATAGCCATTCCAACTCTTCCATCATGTTCCCCATATATCTTTTTATATATCTTTACAATTCTAAAAAGGAAACAGAAATAAAAGGTGAATAACAACAAATCCAGACTCTGTGCAACCAAGTAAAACACAGGAAAAAGAAAAGCAACCTAATAAAAGCACTTTCTGCATCCATGGCTTTTCCTTCCTTGAGCAAAAGATTACCAAGACGAGATAGAGGTAGCACCAAATCCTCACTTTCAGCACCTCTGTTTGATTCCAAGATTGTTAATGCACGATGGTAGATATCTACTGCTTTTGTGGCTCTTCCAATAGAGCCAAGAACTTTTGCCATCCCCAACAATGGTGTAACAAGAAAAGTACTATTCTTCCCTAGAAGAAAATATCATTTTAATAGAAAGAGAGAGACTTTCTAGCTTGCTGCTTTCAGTGAATATTAGAAAATAAAGGAAAACACCAATAGATGTAAGGTGATGACAAGAGCAACAGAAATTACAAACACTACTAATCCCATACTGAGAAAAAAAAAAAAAAACCATTGATCCTACAAGTCTAGAACATCAAAATTGAAAGTCTGACAGCCAACAAAAGCTAAAACTCAAAATCTTAGTCTAGTCCACAAAGTCGTAGACACTGCACAGACATTTAGGTTTCAAGATTGCACTTACCATATTTGCTCTCTATAATACTAATAACTCTCTTATACACGAGCATTGATTTCTCGAACTTCTTCAAATTTGAATACATACTTCCCATATGGATGAGTATTCCATCTAGAAGGGGTTCGTCGTTCTTCAGACTATTAACAACTTCATTCATCTGAACATGCAGACAATGAAGTAAATAAGAAAAGTAGAAAACTTTTATAGAGAACCTTAAAATTAACAAACCATAAGCAACAAATATATGACCTTCCATATCAATGTAGGATTTACCAACATGACTTCTAATCTCCACCCACCATGCAAGTTTTTGCAAAGTTTCGGGCAAAAATGAAAAAGTTCCTCAACATATAACCAAGTATAGTAACAAAAGCTAATTACATATAAGGGGAGACCAAGTCATTCATTCCCACTTCCCATTTTAAAGACACAGACATTTACCTCTTGAAAAGGAAAATTAAGTTGTTCAGTATGGTATACAAGAAATTCTAGTTAAGTAAAGTCCATGTGCATTGGTCCTTAAGCATCATATAATCCATTGACACCAATTATTATCTAACCAAAAAAAAAAAAATCCAATAATTTGTTAACTCTTCAGACCACTCTGAATTTCTGATTATCATACGACCGATCGTTGCGAACACACAAATACTCCTTCCGACGCCTTTACCACTTTAGGTAACACCAAGGCTAACCCCATCAATAATTAATTGTAACAGTAAATAATTATATACATAGGTCAGGAACTGATTGTATTGACATGGAAACAGAATAGTTATAAACAAGTTCAGAGTGATGATCCAACACACAGGGGAAGACAAAGTTACCATATCCAAAAGAAACCCCACAAACTTCAAGTCTCCAATAGCCATGTATCCCAAGGCTATGATGTCAAGAATTGCAGCTTCTTCTATGCCTTTAGTACCTGCATACATTCGTTCCTTCAAAGCTTCATAATTTGCTTGAAGCAGGTCTATGGCATCATTTTTGTTCCCCATCATTATCATGCCCTTCACTTCATCAAATAATTCTTGCAGTTGTCTCTCAAAATCACTCATGCCGTCCACCAAAGGCTTACTTGAGTGGTCAAGCAACATATTGTACCTGTTAATTTTGCAGACTTCTGGTCGTAACTCTTCTAAGTTGAAACTACACCTATTGGCAATCCCTTTCACATTTTCTCAAGATATTATTGATGCCTAATAACATTTCTTGAATATCTAAATTTTAGAAGTTAAATATTCGGAGTATACTTCAAGTTTTGAATGTTATAGATTAAGTTTGTCATTGTTTAGATTATTATATATATGGAAAACCAAACAAATTACTAACACTTGAGTGAGATCTAACCTCTGGAAGTCATTTGGTGCTGAAAAACCAGAAGAACGATCTAAATCTGCTTCTACTGAGCCAACCGAAGCAAACCGTTTCAATACACAATGAAGGGCAATGGCTTTACCCGGTATCATGTAAAGCTTGATATTACATTTCTGCTTTTGGAGGCAAATGGAGAAGCATGCAGTGCATTTTGGACAATGTTCTGAATGCAAGTGTACACCCACTTGGCTCTTCCTGAAATGTTCACTCAGAACATTAAGGCTTGTGGCTAGCAGAATTAAGGGAAAGTGAACCTTCAAGTAAAATTATGACACTGTGTAGTATCAAACTATATAGACTAACTGTCTCCATAGAGTATACATATATATGTATACACAGATATATGTACATGCATATGTATACACAGATATATGTACATGCATATGTGTGTGTGTATATATACATGTACATATGACAAAAAAAAATTAGGATGAATTTCTTTCATCAAAGTAACCAGGATAACAAGCTGTCGTTCCCAAAGGACCATGAAAAAATTTTGACATATCAGTTAGAATAAAGTACCATAAAGTAACAGACGAAACTCTGAGAAGCAGACACATGCTGCTTAAAGAATTGTCTCAATTATAATTGGTTTATTCTTGACAAAATTAAACACATAAGAGGGAATTTATCAATACAGCAAACTTAGTGAGTTGATGGTGTCTTTTCCTGGCACCCACACAACTGGACATGTCGTTTCAAACCAAAAAGAAAGAAAGGTGCATGTCCCTTTCTAGTGTTTCAATCCCTTAATAATACAGCTTTCCCAGTGTCACTACTTCATGTTAAATATCCACAATGGCACATTCGTCATCCCTAACCGGTTATCACATTGACTGTGGCACATCAACCACCTTGCTTATTGAATTCCTGATGGATTCAAGTTATAAAGAAGAACTTAAAAACTTACCATCCAACATAGTGTATCTCATTAGGTTCTTTGCCCACATATAACCACACCATGCCACCACTACAAAACTCATTTAACTACAAGCAGCAGACACCCCAAAGCCCAAACTATGTTTTTGTAGTTCATGTATATAATTCAATTAAAAACTTATCAAGAATCAATAACTAGATCATTTATATAACTCTCTCTTAACAGAACCAAATGAAAATTTATCCTCTCTCAGAATTATTCCAGTTGTCGCACTCATACTTATTTTTTAAAACCAAACATCTAAAACTGCACAAGTACAAAACATTTTGCAGTCTCTATTTAAAACATAAACAAACATATCAAAGAAAAAATGAACTACTCTTCACTTTGACAAAGTGCTTCTAGCCATATATAAAGATACACTTCAGTTCAAATCCTCTTGCGATCACCAATTCGGATTGCAACTAAGCTTGTAGTATCTAGAAATAGACCTAGTTTAGATTTTAAAACTCGTTGAACACGGCGTAGGTCGAGGGATTTCTGGGAATATAAAGATTCCCTTTTGGTCAAAACCTCAAGTCTCTTTATCTGCCCAACAAAAACACTTCTTTTGTTCTTTACTTTGGTTAGACAAGACGTTTAATAAACGAAACTGAAAGGAAGAATAAGTTTAAACCCAACAAGAAGGTAATTTTTTCTCCCAGCTGAAGGGTTCTTTGGTTCCAGGAACTCNCCCTTTTGGTCAAAACCTCAAGTCTCTTTATCTGCCCAACAAAAACACTTCTTTTGTTCTTTACTTTGGTTAGACAAGAAGTTTAATAAACGAAAGTGAAAGGAAGAATAAGTTTAAACCCAACAAGAAGGTAATTTTTTCTCCCAGCTGAAGGGTTCTTTGGTTCCAGGAACTCAACTGAATATTCTTTTTATACTTGAGCAGAACAATAAAGCACTTAAAAAGACACAAAAAGAGTACCAAAATTCTAACTGCAGCTAGGAAACAACGAAATTGAATAGGTGAAACTAGAAAAGGAAATTTAAGTGAAGAAGAGAACCAAAGAGTTAAGAGAGTACTTGTAACTGCTGAAAGACGGAGACGGCAGAAAGAACGAGGCTGCCATTGAAGGAGTGACGAGGCATCAATTTCACACGGAGATATTAATGATTATGGATAAATAACTTACCTACCTTCAGCTATCGATGGGCAATTAAATAATAAAGTTTAATACATCAAATCTCTAATTTAATAAGAAATTACAATTACATTCAATAATAGTTCAAAAAAAAAGCATTAATTCGTATGCAAACTTAAATTAATCTCTCATCATTTATGAAATTTTATTTTTCTTTGTAACCTTTTATTCATTTAAATTTCAATTATTGAATGTTTTATCTGTTACATGAAAATATTCTTAAAATTATAAAACAATGGTAAATAAAATAATTTAAAAATATTTAAGGATAAGATATATTTAAAATATAGTGCAATCAGTAATTCTAACTCATGTGTACTAATGCTAACACTTTATTTTTTATTAAAATCGATGATCCAATAAGAATGCAAATGAGCAACCATAATTTTATCACTTATCATTGTTGCTAGTGGCGGATCTTCATTGTGGCCAAGGGAGGCCTTGCCGGTGCAAAATTGCATAAAAACATTAAATTTGAGAATAATTTATTAAAATTTATTTTTCTCCCATGTGTTTGGCAAGGAACAAAGCTCCGCTTGGATTTGTTGCTCATCAATCAGGTTGTTATCAGCTGCGAGTCTGCGACTCATAGTCGACATTGTCCTAACACACAGTACGGTCCGAGTGCGTCTTATATAAGTCAAACTTCAAAGTCAGTGCACACAATCTTGTAATAGAGGTTTCACCATACTTGAGTTTAAAGGTATCCCACATCTCATGAGCAGTGTCATGCCCAAGTAATTGTTATAAACTTCTGGCATTCTAATTCAAATCCCCGAATCAGTTTCACAAACGTCATGTTACAATGCAGACGTTTATTCTAATAACATCCGATCGCTTTGCTGTTATGTAGATCTCAATTGTAATCTAGAAGACAATTGGAAAGATTTGAGTCTATGAAACTCATCCCACTTATAAAAGGAAAAAAATAACTCAGCATCACAAGAGACTTGTAAACCAAAACTTGTCCTACAAACGAAATTCGAATATTGGTGTCATTGCTTATTTCCCCCGGACTTTCACTTTGAGAGTCCACTGAACCTTTCCTTCTGGTAAGGGGATGGACCTTGGCAAGCGCAATGGCACTTCGTACTCTCCAAAAGTTGACAAAGGAGTTGGTAGATGAACGTTTTCAGGCTCAATTAGGACTGATAGCTGCCTTGCCACCTGAAACATTATAAAACTCTATCAGTACAATAGAAACTTAAAGACTGAAGACTTTGCAACTTAAAACTTATGTGGTCTCAACACTCGGGCTGAATATCTAGAGTTGACTAAACCAGTCCCAATCTAAGAAACCAAAAGCTACAACTCCATGAACATAAATTTTCAGAGATAATCAATGAAAATAAAAAAACTCAAATATCTCTATAATGGGATTTGCTGGCCATGATACAATAAACACCTTAATGAGTGACTATGCAGATTGACAGTAGCAGAGTAACAAGATCACCCAATTAGAGATTTATCACTTCATATCAAGACCACAAAAGAAAAGGTAGATAATATTACAGGAAACCCAACTTACACTTGGAGTTACATATCAAATTCTCAAATTAAACATCCAAGAATTATATGTTCGCAATGATTTTAAGAACTGACAACCTTTTTGATTAATCATCTTGCAGCAAGTCCTCTTTAATCATGTCAGTTTGCTACGAGTTAAGACAAAACTGAAAATTGATTTTCTACACAGCAACTCTTTCTTCCTTAATTAGAATGCCTATGCAATCATTCACTTCAAAATGCAATCTGCTCCAAACTTAATGTAAAGACATGGAAATATACCAGATAGATTACATAGTAAATGGATGACTCCTAACCAAAATTGACTCAATTTTTTTTTTTTTTTAAAAAACGAAGGCAGTGACTTCATGTAATTTACATACTTTAAAGCCATCTCAGTGACATCCTTGTGTACAAGTTGCAAAAGAGCTCTACAGTAAAAGTGATGTCTTGCAGTATCCTGTACTTATGTTTACCAGCCCTAAAAAGCAATTGAGAGTTACATTTTCTGGGTTTTCAAAGATGTCCACTCATATGTCTAATAGGTTGCACAGGTCATAAGAACAAAGCTAGGTTTGCGATTTTATTAAGGGAAACAATTATAAACATGGAAGAAGGAACCATACCTCCGCAACAAGCTCCTCTTTTGTCACAGGTGAACGCAATTCTATAGGATCATCTTTTGTTGCACGGGCACGTAATTTTTCAATATCTGGGAACCGTCTCAATACCTAGAAATGGAATATAGAATTATTTAACAGATAGCCCACACCCGAAGAAACTTTTTGAAGAATAGCTCTGAATATCACTCTAAAAATAACTGGTAAGGTAAATTACTATGTTGGATCCTTTTCTTAATGCAAGCAGATAGCTAAGCCTATATAAGAAAATGAAACAAATCTCATCTTTTGGAACATAGGGCTACCAAAAAAAAAAAGAGGTTGCAGATATGTGGCATCAAAGATAAATATGACCAAATCTAAAGATGCCAACGATAGGATCTAACCAGTCGAGTATTCTCTAGGCGTTTTGCTGCCTTTTCATATTCCTTAGCCGCATTATCCTCAGTCTTCTCGACTACTTTAACCTCTTCCACTTCCTTAGGTTGGTAAATCTGAAAAATATATATCACAACATTAAAATGTTTTAAATGAAATTCAAAAGACATGGGTAGTTCTTCTCTCAGAATGAAATGAAGATTTGATAACACAAGTTACATTTACAAACCACATAAGCAATGTATGTTTTTGGGCCTACAAAAGAAACCAACCAACTTATGCATCACCTAAATAAAGATTTATAAAAAATAAATTGTCATGTGCAGAGGCGAGAATATTTATTAAAGAGAGAAAATAACTAACACCTAATCTGAAATGCATCAGAGCAAATATTGCCTCCCAAGAATAGAACAGCAGATAATGTAATGTTTAAGAAATGGTATCACTCATACCAAAACCAACAAACAATGAGAGACTGCTAGCTAAGAGTGAAAATTCAAGAACACTTTAGCCCAAAGCTCATCTTCTTTCCACGCATTCTTAGGTATAACTTCATATTTCCCAAAATTATTTATGAGAATGCAAATGCTTGAAGGGGAATATTGCTTTTGCTTGTAAGCAAGTTCAATACATGGAGCAGATAAATACATACCCTGCGTTGCTCTCTGATGAGATGAGCATACTTCTCAATATTAGGAACAGCAAGCAATTTGGGCATCAAATGGTTACGAAAATATCCCGGAGCCACCTTCACTGTCTCACCAGCGTTGCCAAGCTTTTCTATTCTCTGAACAAATAAACTGAACAACCAATAAGTAATTAAAACTCCACAAAATCAATGACTTAAGAAACCTAGGTATGCAAAATATATATCCAAACCGTTTGGTCGTCTGAAATTAAGAAAAGAAATTTATAAAAAAAAAAAAAAAAAAAAAGGTGATACCATTANAAAACAAATTTATAAAAAAAAAAAAAAAAAAAAAGGTGATACCATTACTCTTACCCCTATTTCAATTAAATTCTTTAGTTGCATCAAAATTTACTCACCGTCGTAAGAATAACTTCCAAACGTCTGTATCTGACTCCTTGACAAGCATATAACAAGGGATGATGCAACACACGATCAGAGCTCTCTTTAACAATCTGCCGGAGGGCAGTTCTTCCATGTTGAATATAAGCCATCCTATGCCTATTTCTAAATATCTACTCCAACAAAAAAGTTCACTAATTACTAAGTATCATTTTAACAGCCACAACAAAATCAATCACGCATTAGTTAACCATTCAATACATACTTTTCAACAAAGAAAAAAAAAACAAAAACAATCAGCAATTTCCTAAAGCTGAACCAGAAATACATATAAACTAAACTCACATCAAAAAGGTGAACTTTTAGTCAATTACTTTATCATTTCCATTATAAATTTTAAGATCAATAGAAAAAATTCATTGCAATACAAAAATTATTAGTTCTTAAAATTAAAATTAAAAGTTCTTTACTTTCTTACTATTCTATTTTTTTTCAGAAATTTCCAAAACCCATTTAGCCAATTTCAAAACTAGTAGCTTTTCTACTTTCTTACTATTTGATTAACAAATTTTTTTAGAAGAATATACACAAGCACATCAATGCAATATAAGTTAAAAAGTTTCTTCATTTTTATCCAGATAAAAAGCAAGCAATAGAGCATAATATGAAACATTTATACGTTTCATCCAATTTATAACCATGTTAAAGCATAATTTTATTTGAGTTTTTATTATAAAAATAAAAAT
>JANKKB010003568.1:0-13288 GCA_026225775.1 Bursera palmeri
ATTTTCCTATGCTTTTAGGCTTTATCTATAATGGCTTTGTTTCGTCCCTTAATTTTTATTTTTTGTCATGTATAGCATATTAATTATACAATAACACTTGTAATATTATATTATTTTTGTAATATTATTCACTATGAGTTGATTAATGATTTAATTATTAAAAAAATATTAAACTGTAACCTTTTTTTTTAAATAAAGAAGTGGATTGACACATTTTGGGGTTCTTAATAAATATGCAATGAATTAATTAATGGATCAAATTATTAAGATTTAATTTTTGAACTTAATATAAATTAAAAGAAATTAAAAATAATTTTTTATAATTAAATTAAAAAAATAAACTATTATCGAATAATATATAAAATTAAATCAAAAAAATAAATCCCAATATCATCCGCCTTAAATAATTACAAAAGAAAATCAATAAGAAAAAGTATTGATTAATTAAGGAGATAGGAGGAGTATAATAAGAGTTGTGTCTTTTATATATTTATCTGGTAGTGTACCTTTCTCTTTATTGTGTTCGTTTATGCGCGGCGGAGACTTGACTTCAATTGTTTTTGGTGGCTCTTGTCACTCTCTTATAATAAATATTTTTATTTGTTTCTTTTTTAAAATATTTTCCTCTTTCAGTCGTGATCTGGCGTGTTGTGCCTCTTTTCAAAATCTCTTTTTGTCTCAGAACACATTCGACCACACTTAAATTTTTTTTTTTTTTTTTTAACCCTTCTCTTACGCAGATGTTCCGTACGTGAAGAATTCACGCTATGAAGATCGGTAGCTTCCTAACTCTTTCTGTGGAAAGGAGGCAACAGAAGAACCACAAATATAACACATGGAAGCATAATAATAATAATAATAATAATACAAAAGTCAAGCGCACGTTACAAATATAGACGAGAGACTTTAAAAATTATACACCAGATTGTCAAGTTTAAAATATCAATAATAATAAAATAATAAAAAATAGGTGTCAAACGTTAGAGATTGATAATATAAAAAATAGACTTCTTCCCCTACAACTGTTTAATGAAGAATACAGATCAAATACTGAGAGTGAACAGACGACAGAAGATTTGATCCATCTTGCAGAGCTTGGGCTCAAGTTCAAGCATTAGAAGGAAGAGTCAAGTTAGAAACAGAGCTTCCCTGATGTTCTACCAGCTATAAGCCGAAGATGGTCTCAGTCGGCCAATCGGAAGGCATATCCGCACATGATAGCGGCATTCTTACCTAATATTGTGGGGCCTTACACACTTGCAGTCAAACCGTGTCCTAGGAATGGTGAATATAGTTGCATAAAGGCAGAAAGAAAGAATAGAATGTCATTTTTAGATAGATAGTTAAGCGTTTAGAGGAGTCTTACCACTTCAATGCCATACCTTACAATTTACAAACTTTGTAAATAAAATGATGTATTACATAACGAATGAATGAATGAAGCAAAAAATTAATGAGATGTATAAAAATTTGAATGTATAACATTCCTCACTTCAATGACTGAATCGTCTAGTCAAGGCGTTTTACCCTTACAACAAGCTTGACTTGAATTGGAAGAGTTTGATCTCTGATAAGCTTGAACTGAACTACCAGTCCTAGAAAGGACCTGCTTATCGTGACGGCAGACAGACGGATTTCTCTAAGAAAAGCTACTCTCTATACCAAGTGCACTTCGGCACCAGACTAGCCCACCTACCGTCTATCTCTATATTTCTCTAAGCCAACCTATACCAGATAGAAAGAGCTGATCAAAGCAGTCTTACTGTAACCACTACCAGAACTGGTACTCCCGCCTACTTTCTATCACAGAAGGTAATCGCCTAGCTTCTTTTTCTTTCTATTTGCCATACTGACAAACTGCAGTATTCGAACTGTAGGATTCACTAACGGCACCCTCTTTTTGATATCCCCTGACCGCTTACCAACCATCCAACTTTTGCATATGAGATTAATATGTATATCATTAATCACTTCAAGGAATCAAACGTATTTGCACATGATCCCGATACACAGAAGGGGACCAGACAAGGGAGGAGAAGAGGAAGTCCAGCCACAAACTACCTCATATACCTAAGGAAGGCAGAGACGAGGTTCTAGCAAGTTAATCATTTCAGAAATACGATAGAGTGCTCTGAACAGTAGAGAAGATGGTAAACGTATGCGCCCATATTCATATTAAAGAATCTGGATTGTAAGGAAGATATTTGTTACTAGGATAGCACCTCAAAACTAGCTAATAGAGAAATTCTTAAACATCCACATTTAGAAGCTAGAAAGGAAGGAAATCAAAGACTCTAGATAGAATATATACAGGAAGGTAAAAGACTAGCTAACTATGTTTTGAAGTTTCGACTTCATAACATGTCGTCTTATACCTCCATCAAAACCTCATTGTTTGGTGTATTCATCCTCATCAAAGGAAACAATGAGCATCATTATACTTTACACATTCACAGAAATCTCTTCCCTCACTCACCAAACAGTTATAAAGACACAATATGAAATTTTAGAAGTTTTCTTCTCATAACAGTTAAAATAACTGCAACCAACAATCGTAGCCAGACTCTTTATTACAGACAATCGTGACAACATCAAGTTTAGAAAATGTTTGAGCCTATGGATTCCATAATCACACTTTCTAAGACAAATCAAATCGACTTAATAATAAAACAAAAGCTCCCGCTAAAAAGAAAAACACATAGCAGAAGACCAACATCTTAAGAAAGTCATATCATATCTTATCAACCAGTCCAGATGAATTCCCCAGTTCAATCAGCTATTTCACTTTCATTCACCTGTGATATAACTTTCCTCGCAACCTTGCAGGAGGTGCTGCAGTCAAATAAAAGTTTATAGAATCAAAATCCAAAATGGCCATAGAAGCTTATGTAAATTTTCTACAAGTTCAATACATATCATTCAGCTTACAAACGTAAAACTCTTCCAGAGATTAGAATGTCAAATGCCAAAAAAAAAAGAAATGGGGGCTTAAATACTTATTCAATCCAATAGGAGCAGATAAGTAATTTTAACTCAATTTAAAAACTATGCAGAAGTAAGATTGGAGGTACTAATGTAAGGATCTTTGAACCTAAACCTCCTTTTTCTCCCCTAGCCAAAAGGCACAACTTATAACTTCAATTTGCTAGAGGAAGGCCAGATACTAACAACCCATTTGTATAACTAATAACTACCTAATTTAAGGCCCATCCAGCTAAATTTTAACCATAAACTTGTGATTTGTAAACCCCAATTGCTTGTCACCCTATCTGATGCTCTCATGAAAAATCATAGCCCCCCATATTCCCAACTAATAACCCAGTTCTAAAGAGAAACTATAGCAAAAACGGTATAAACTATGAAAAGCAAAGGTCACATGAAACACCCCAAGCACAAAGATATAAAAAAAGGAGAATTAGCAGCTTCAATTAGCTCAAATAACCAATATGCAAAAAATTCATACCCATACCTCATTGCCATTGGCTTCAATATCAGCAGGATCCATTGCATAGAGGTTCAGTGGCTCACAGGTATCCATTGTAGTGGTCTCAAATGAAACAGTGTCACTAGACAGAAAATTTAACGATGATGGATGGCCTTTGCAGAATGATGAAGCGGCGTAATTGAGGTCATGATCAGACAGAGTGTCCCCCACATTACCAACAAAATGTAAGTTCTACACAATCAAGCAAAGATTAAGAAAAGTTAAAATAAGAAAGGGCAAACCGAAAACCACCAACATAAAATGTGCTTGTGATCATTAGTAGTAAGCCATATATGACCAGAATTTCAAATCTATACCTTGAAACTCAACAACTGGTCATCACTGTTGGCTTCATTGGAAATTGGAGGCATTTGAGAGACAGGACTGCGATGGCTCAGCAGCTCATGGGTATTCACTGTGTTGGTCCCAGTTAGATCATTAGATTTAGAACCTAATGAAGAACTAAGGGGTTTGCAGGATGATGACTCAGTAACCTAAGAGATCCATATAATTTAGGTCATAAGCCGAACATATATCAACTAAAAACAAGCTCCAAACCAAAATCAAGCAAAGAATGCAGATTAAAAAAAAAAAACATACAAATGCTTGTGATCACTACTAGTAAGCCAATTATGAAAAAATCTCACCCTTCCTACCTTGAAATTCAGCAATTGATCACCACCAGTAGCTTCTTTGTCAGTTGGAGGCATTTGAGAGGCAATACAAGATTGGTTCAGTCCCTCATGGATAGGCTCTGTGGTGGAAACGGTTGGACTTGGGTCATTAGCCAAAGAATCTAATGACAAATCAAGGGGTTGGCTGGATGCTGAATCAGTAACCTAACAGTAACAGATTCATATTAACCAAACATAATCAATTATTGACAAGCTCTAAACTGAAGTTAAGCAGAGACTAGGATGAATTATAAAAAGGGAAGGCCAGATAAACACCACCAACATACAAATTAATGCGCGTGATCATTACTAGTAAGCCAAATATGAATAATATTTCACCTTCCGTACCTTGAAATCTGGCAGTGGTTCATCACGATTGACTTGTTTCTCAGTTGGAGGGATATGAAAGGCAGGGGTAGAGGGGTTTGGTCCCTCATGAACATCCTCTGTGTCGGCACTTAAGCTTGGGTCATCAGACATAATATCTAATATCAAATTAACCTGACACATCCGTATAATTAATGTCATAACCAAATATAGCAAGTTTTAAACCGAAATTAAGCACAGATTAGGGCAAATTACGAAAAGAAACACCAATAATGACGACCATAAGCTACTTGTCAGGCTAGGTTAGCAGTTGTTCTCTTGGCATGTTTAACGAAAACTTTTGACAATAGCCAATAGCAACTCAAACACAAAACATGGAGCAAGAAGGAAAGCCCAAGTTTTCCCAACAACAGCAAGTACGAATGATACTATCTCCAACACCACTAAAACCATTTTCATACATCATATACATACACTGTATCGCAAAGTTAAGACCTGACAATTGTGGGCTTACAAGCTAAGTACCTGGGCACCCTTCCCTTACAAGCCAAAGCCAAGACGGGTTTTAAAGGTGAATGTTACCCAGTGTATCCGTAACATATACACAAAAATAATACAAAACAACAACATAAACACACAAACACGATACAGAACAGTAAAGATATACTCTGAGCTTCTTGATCAAGGATGAGATGAACTGACAAAAGCGACTAATATTCAAATGATAAAAGAGTATGATAATCCAGATAATCAAAAGCGAGATCTAACCTCGTGAATGGAAGAACAGATCAATAAAAAGATTTCGGCCAATACATCGTACAAAATATCGTGCCTTCTTCGACGCCGACGAACTGACAGATGGTTGAAGCCTATGCTTCGGTCTCGAAGAGAGAGAATTGAAGGGCAATCCATGAGAGAGAGAATTGAAGAGCGTTGAGCTGAGTTGGTTTTCTTGATAAGTGAAAATGATTCCATAGGGAAGAAATGAGTACGGCTATTTGTAGACAGAATCAAGAGGCAAAAGGAACCAACTCATTCGGATAGTTCAAAAGAAATCATAAAATAATATTGAGGGAGTGTATCTGACAGTGACTGTGACTGAGATGACGAAGAAGCGCTTGGGATGAGTCCCGTATGCGAACAAATCACGCGTTAAAGCGTGTCTTTAATCAACTACAAACACGCGTTAAACTGACAACAAAATCGACCCTAAGGAATCTTTTGTTCTTATCACTGCCACGCCACGATTCTATCCAAAGCCTAGGCCCTATGCGCCACCACATTACTATTCACCAATGGATTGATTTGGTGTTTTTCTTTTATGCTTTAGGGTTTATAAAGATTTGGATTTTTGTTACTTTTTCTTCTTTAGTGGCTCCAATCCAAGCTGAGCCTAGCTTCTCTTTTCTTGTTAGAATTGTATCGAATCGAAGTTCCATCTAAAAAGATATAGAAATACCCAGGCAGGTATTCTATGCTTGAACATTTATAAACCTCATTCGGTCTTAATATATTTCTTCCTGCATCAGTAGAAGGTTTCAAGGTTTCCTTCGATTCCTTCAGACTTACCAAATCTTATCTAAAATGATTACAGCGCACTCCAAGCCCGCTGCCCAGCGGACCCTTGTCTCTTCCGTCCTAGGCTCGGATGTCGCATTGAATGTTGCAGCCCAGTCAAATCGAATATGTATAGCAGCAAACCTTAAATATATATAGTGAACCTTAAACTATTATAAAAAATCACATATCCTATTAAACGTTTAAATATCAATATATATAATAAAACCTAGCCTATTATAGAAAATCAAATATTCCATTATACTTTTAAATATCGTATCGCAAGGTTATAAGACCCGAATCACAATCTAATAATTCATTTAATTAAAAATTCAATTAGAAAACAAGGAAAATTATCTCACATCTTGGCTTTATATTTTGCACTTATATTTAAGAAGCTGATCAAAGTAGAAGTAGGAAATTGCAAATACAAAAAATTTGTGTCCATTTAGATACCCACACACAAAAACAAATCAATTGCAGACTAGCTATGGCACTCACCTTTCGTAGTCAAACTTTGAAAATGCAGCCACAAACTTGGAATTGCGAGTGTCACCGTCTTTCAAATCCAGTTGCTCCCGTCATTATTCCCACAAATTCCAGCAACGTTTGCTATCATTAATGGTGTGTCCATTTTCTTTGAAAAAGATAAAGAAAATACCGATTCATCATCCTGCAATCAAGCCATGTTGACTAGGCCAAGTTGACGCTATCTTAAGCTTTTCTGTTTTGGTAAATTGATGAAAATGTTTTCAAACATAGAACATGAATAATCGGTTCATCTAATTTAATGAACAATAAAAAATTTTTGACAGGCAACAAGCCATTGTTTTGATGGCAGAATGAAGATCGGTAGCTTCCCAACTCTTTCTTTTAAAAAGGACACAACAATAATTACAGCAAGAGCTGCTGGAGACCAAACTCTAACAATTTTTCGCAACCAGAAGCTCTGGAAGTCGCCACAAGATCAGAAAAAAACTAAATGCAACACCCGATATGATCGATCAATCATCAAAATCATATTTCAAAAGAAAAAAAAAATCAACACAAAACTCACAAACATCACATAACCCTTGATCTCGATCTACCCTGATGAGAGCTACCTGCTTTCCATCTAACAAACTTGAATGCTAGAATGTGTGGAGCAATAAGTTGGTGAAATAGGTTGAGAGAAACAATATACTTGGATATAGTCTATATATAGAAGTAAAGCCTAATCAATCTCGGATCCACCATTTAAGGTACTAATAGCCAGCTCTATTTCCAAAATAGTAGTACTTATTATGGTAACATTATATATACAAAATCTCGTATATAAAATTTATACATTAATATTTATTATTTTAATTTTTATCTATCCACCTTATTATTTATTTAATGTAATTTTATATACAAAACTTTATACATATAATATTATTCATTTCAAAATGCTAAAAAACGATACATTTCTATTAAGCATTATTTCAATTTAAGATTGTTGAAAAGTGAAAATAAACAGTAATTTTAATATATTTTTTGGCGCTCTTTAATGACTGAACTAAATATAAATAATTAGTAATTTTATTATTATTTTTGTTATCAAGATGCTCGGCCATTATTAAATACTTTATAGTTAGAAAAAAGAAATGATAGGAACACTTCTTTTTCTCTTTCTCACTCTCTACTTTTACTGTTGGCATATTTCCTTAAAAATTTTGTTAAATTACAACAATAAAAAATATTTTATAACTTGGAGGGTTAATTGTTTACACTCCTTTTTTAGTTGGAATGATAATTACTGGGAAAAAAAAAANAAAAAAAAAAGGGACCAAATCTGAGGTTGATTTGAAATCTAATTATGCATTGAGAATTTAAATGCAATGATCTCATCACATGGTTCGATTTTTTTTTAATTGCCAAATATTATTGCTCAAAATTTTCATAAATCTTTTCTTAACACTCCAAATGTGTTAGTGTCAGATAACTCTAAATTTGGATTTTTTTTTTAGTATTTCCCCGAAATTTGATTTAAATATTTTCCCTATATGTTACTAGATGGGAATGTTATGACAAATGAAAGTGTAATATCTCATTTCAGTTTTACTAACAGAAGCATATAAAAGAGGGAATNGTACATTTATAATTACTTACAGAAGCATATAAAAGAGGGAATATACATTTATAATTACTAAACTATTGTTAATAACCCAATATAATATTATCTATTTTGATATTTCAAACCATTCTCCAACACACCTCTATTGTTATCGTACCAATAACATGTTGTAAATAACATAATATAATAGTATCCACTTTGACATTACTGCACTACATAATTTTACTTCTAGACTTATGATCCAAAACGTGTCACAATAAATAAATGTTTTGAGCCTTATTTAAACTGATCGCCCATACGTTCACAGAGATATGAGATCCTTGTCACAACGTAACCTTTAAAGTTACTAGTGAGAACCAGCGACCGTCATAATAGATCAAAGATGAAAAGGACAAAGAAGGCAGTTGGTGGCCTCTCCCAATTCCCAATTTATTCTTCTTTTAAAAAGCTAGCATATCTACAGTCCAATAATTTTAACTTTTGACAGCTTGCAGATTACAACATTTTATTATATCTTGAAAGTTCGAGATCAAAATCGAATCAACTGGAATAATTTCAGAGAATGTTTATAAACTTTTTAAAGACAGATAATATTCAGCGATACCAATTGGATTATTCTTTAAAAAAAAAAAAACCATTTGAAAGAAAATCCGGGAATTAAAAGAATAAATGATTAAATTGAAGGATCATAAATTACTAGAAAGAAAACCTGAATCATAATAATAGGCGGAACTGATCATAGATTGGGGCGACACTTTACAGCTCCATAGCTTGTCTACTCTTGGCGAGTCCCCCTCGATTGTTTTCTCCATTTTCAAAACAATTATCAGAAGCCAATTTTGAGCTTTAGCTTTTTAAAACCGCTCAAAAAGCAAAGTCAATAACAGCAGAAGTCGTTGGACAA
The DNA here is from genome assembly GCA_026225775.1 of Bursera palmeri. Taxonomy (NCBI): domain Eukaryota; kingdom Viridiplantae; phylum Streptophyta; class Magnoliopsida; order Sapindales; family Burseraceae; genus Bursera; species Bursera palmeri. The sequence goes on from JANKKB010003568.1 coordinate 9,042, forward strand.
AATGTAAAAAGAAAGAAGAAATCAAAACTTGCCACGCCTGAGATTTCAATAAAAAAGGCAGAAATACTACAGATTGGGACCCGATTCATTGTTACATATTTCTGCCAAATCCTTTTTTTAATTGTTAATGGTTTTTGCAGGATGATACGATGAATCGGTAGGGTTCGAACCTGGATCTAACACATCCAAGTTCAGGACTTCTACCGCTAATCTAGCCCCCCAGGGGTGTCTCCGATGCTATCAACTAATTACAAGTTCTCCAAAAAGAAAATTTTAAACAAAGATTGGATAAAATTATAAATAAAAATGGGAAAACAGAATAAGAACCATGTGTTCATTTTGTTATATTTCATCCATATCCCAATTTCATTATGGTTGCGAGCGTTACTAGTAAGCCATATATGAGAAAAATTTCACATTTATACCTTCTAACTCAACAATCGATCAACAAAGTTGGCTTCATTGTAAATTGGAGCCGTTCGCGAGACAGAACTAGAGTGACTCAGCAGCTCAAGAGTATCCACTGTGTTGTTCCCAGCTCGGTCATTAGATGTAGAACCTAATAATGAATCGATCAATAGGTTACATGACAATCCAAAGTTTTGCGAAATGCCCAAAGATACACATTGCCTTGAAACAAAGAATAACAGCAAAAACGATTCTTTAAAATCGATCTGGACATGCAAAAGGTACTAATGAATTGGAACCATAAATGTCTTCTAAGCCAATGTACTTGTTCTTCTATTGGAATGAAGAATGATGATTGTAACACAAGCCAAAAGCTTCACAGAACATGAAGCAACAAGGAAATCCCATTTGTTTTTTCCCCACCACAAGTACCAAAGGTATAATCTCCAACACCACTACGAAATCATCCGTTTTCAAACAGTCACGAAGTAACTGACAAACATACAAGACAAGGTTAATTAAAATAACATGGATCTGTTTTCTTATTATAAAAGACAACTCAATCTCATCTAAACCATCAAAAGAATGTTATCTCCCAGATGAAAGAACAGATAGAAGAAATGGGATCAGTGAAAACAAGTGGAATTTCCTTCTTGCTTCATCTTTTGCACACTAACTCACCTTTTGTAATCAAGGTTGTGAAATTGCAAATTATCAGAATGCAAATCCAGAAACTGGGAGGTGTGAGTGTCACCATCTCTGCAATAATCCAGTTGTTTGATGAGGCCATAACAAGTTCCATTAACTTTTACTATAATCAGTGGTGTGTTCATTTTCTTGAAAAAGATTAACAAAATACCGATTCATCATCCTGCAATCAAACCACATGACTCGCCCCATACTTATATGTTCTCTGAAAAAACCTTCTAATGTATCAACCACATAAAATTAATTGAGTATAAATCCTTAAAAAAATAAAAACACAAAATTCGAACACAGCCTAACTTTTGTCAAATAATAATTTTATTCAATTTAACACTACTTGCCAAAAGAAACTGTTAATATTCAGCCCAATCTTTTGATCGTAGCCATATGTATCATCATCAATGAAACAAGAAATTATTTATAAAAAATAAATAAATCTTCTACCGGCTGCAGTAGAATAAATAAATAAATTTTAGCATAACARTATGGTCAAATATTTAAATTAAAAATAATTGATTTATATAATTAGAGAAAATATGTATTTGGGATTATTATGTGTTGAACCAAAAACTAAAGCTAATCATCAATACCGAAAATCTGATCAACATTTTTTAGAGACAGACAGCCAACTCTGCTTCAAAAGTAACTCACCTAATACCTAATCCCTTCCATAACATGATCGCAGGATGAAGATCAGTAGCTTCCTAACTCTTTCTTTAAAACGTACACAACAGCAATTATAGCAAGAGCTGCTGGACATTAAACACAACCGTAAGCTCTGAAAATAGAGAACATCGCCACGCACAGATGACTAAAAAAAAAACACAACAGTTTGACATGATTGATCAAATATCAAATGTGAAAATCAATTTATACAGCAAAAATAAATCAACCAAAAAAAAAATCACATAACCCTAATCCACCTCTTTAGAATATATGAAAACTAATCTGTTGTGGGATGGAGCGATAGCCATCTATATTCTTATATAGATATACAAGTCTAGCCCACATCAAACTCTGTACCACTACTAAGCGATTGCCAGTTGCCTCACTTGATAATAGATGGCGGGAATGGAGCGCGCCACATTTTGTAAAAATTTCCCGCCACATTATTTTTACTGTTTTGGGTTGGCAACTGTCTCAACAATTTCTATAACCTTCCAAATGCGGATCAAAAATATTTTAGACAGAACCCATTAGATAGCAAATAAATATATATTTGGTTAAAAATCTTTACTTTTAGTGAAATGTGACTAGGTATAGGTTAATTTTGGATTTTCAAAAGCAGATGAAGACAAATCGATACTGCAAAGGAGACAAACGGTGTTCAGAAAGCATCTGACTCAAGTGTCAGAGGCTTTCACTTTACTTTCCCAGGATATTCTCCTAGCGAAAAGGTTTCATACGTACGTAGGTACAATTATTTTAAACAGCTTCAAACATTATATTATATCTTGGAAACTCCCATATCAACTCGTTTAAATTTTTATATGCAATATGATTCCTTTCCATTAAATTTTTGGTTTAGTGGGATCAGAAATTGTAAAATCTATTTTATATATATCAAAGGAAATCTAGGAATTTCTACGAATTGCATAAACAAATGATTAATTTGAACGATCAGAACTATTAGAAAACCTGAATTGTAGGCGACGCGCTACACTGAGACTATTATTTTTATTTAATATTTTATAGAGATTACTTATGATATAGTAATGTTTTTAATTTTTTTTAACTTTTAAGCAATTATATTAACTAAATATTAAAAATAAAATATTTGTATATAATAATATATTATCACACTATTAAATACCATATAAATAAATTTAAGTAATTATATAAATGTTATATATAACGATTGGACTGGATTACTCATTTAATAGAACGAGTTTGGGTCCAAAAGCCTAGACCAGTAATAGGTCTAATATATGTTAGGGTCACGATTCATTCAGGAATCTGGGTTTTGGTGGAGAAAACCAGGCCCGGCCCATTAGCATCCCAATCCAAAAATCATTACATTCAGGAATCTGGGTTTTATTCACAGACTATAGCTACCTAGATGTGGGAAGGCAATGCCTCTGTTTGGAGTTTTTATTTTATTACAGGTCATCTTTTACACGCATCAAAAACTCATTTCTGATGTAGTCAGCATCGCCATCACAAGAAACAATAACCAATTATCCAGAAATCTCTGCCCTCACTCGTCTCCAGGAAGAACTATAATAACATTTATAAAGACACAACGATCAATATGACGTTTTTGAAGTTCTTATCAAAATCAAAACAGTTCCTACCAGCAATCCACACTTTCAATGACAAATCAAATTCAATTAATTAACTATAAGATAAGCTCCCAATAAACAGAACATAGCAGAAGACCAAAAGGCCAGCATCTTCGAGGAGGTGATATCTCATTCGGGAAGACCTTCATTACTCAATTCAATCAGCTATTTCACTGTCGTTCTCCAGTTGATATAACTTCCTCACAACCTTTGCAGAAGGCACTACTGCAGTAAAATAAAAGTTCATAGAATCAAAATCCAGACGAATTGTCTGCTGTAGGCCTACAGCATTCAAGCTTATGTAAATTTTGTAGAATTTCAACACACATTTCATTCAGATTACAAACATGAAACTCTTCCAGAGATCCAAGATAATAAACACCCAAAAAAAAAAAAGTAGTTAAATACTTATTCAGCTCAATGGGAATGTCTACACAAATGAAGTAATTTTAACTCAATTTAGAAACTAGTACAGGTAATAAAAGATGTACGAGTGTAAGGGTCTTTGAACCTGACTACTAATTTTTTTCTTTTTTTTTTAACAATTCTCTAGCCAAAAGCACAACTAATAACTTTAATTCACTAGGGAAGGCAAGATACTAACAACCCATTTGTGCAACTAATCTAATTTAAGACCCGTCTAGGTAAATATTGTTCATGAACACTGTTAAATTTGTGATTCGCTAACCCCAATTGCACCCGTCTGGGTAAATATTGTTTATGAACATTGCTAAATTTGTGATTCGCTAACCCCAACTGCTTCTCACCCTACTTGATGCTCTCGTGAACAGTCACAGTTCCCCATAGTCCTAACTAATAGCCTGGTTCTAAAGAGAACTTACAGAAAAATAC
>JANKKB010003574.1:0-21569 GCA_026225775.1 Bursera palmeri
GACCATTAATGTATTTGAAGTAGACCGTTATTTTTTATGGTTGACAATTGTAAAACCGTTAATTTTAACTGTTCTCTGTCATAAAATTACAGTCTACTTCTTCCTTAAATGATGGTTCAGAGCACAACTGGCCGTCATAGTTTGACGAACCAAATATAAAGTGGACCGTTACTTTTTGACGGTTATACAGTACTTAATTGACGGGGCTAATGTTCTCAATCGACAAAAAATGACGGTCCAATTCAACCAACACACCGACGACAAGAACTGGACTTTCCAGCAACTATTCCCAACTACAAAATCATCTCTAAATCACACATTTACCACCTATAACAATAACTGAGCCTCATTCAACATCTAAATTAATGAAGTACAAATTACATAAAATCATATGAATTACATATCAATTACCGTAAGTTGGGCTTCACTAATCTTCTCAGTGGCATGTTGGGATCCTGCTTAGATAAGAGTTACTGATTCAGCAAAGGTTGAGAGAGTCAAAGAATGAGACAGAGGTTGAGGAGCTGAGCTCCAAGGCAATGAGAGAAAGAAAGAAGAAAGAAACGGGTAAAAGAAGAAAAAAAGTTGGTATAAAAAGTTGTATGTTAAATAGAGGGTATTATAGATAATTACCATAGGAGTGGTTAGGCTCATGAAGGTATTGAGAATGTTAAATGGATGGTCTTAGGGACCATTGGGGATCCATGCCCTTGTCGCTCCGCTTCTTCCCTTCGTGGTATCAGTTCTTATAGCATTATTTTTGGTGAAATGTTAAAAAAATAATAAATAAATTAAGGGTTGTTATGTGTATTAATTAAATCTTACTGGTATTTATTACCTATTTAAGCTCGGTATTAAATTACAAATATATCTTCATTTTTTCCAACCGCATACATAAGATAAGATCGACAAGTATATCACTCAGTTACTTCCTTAAACTGGTACTTCCCCCTTTCTTTCTTTTATCTTTTTTTTTTTTTTTTAAAGGAAAAATCTAAAATAAATAAAAGAAAAAGAAACCACCAAAACACAACCATAGTCGACGACAAAGTCAAGACCATCCCTATCTCTCTTCCTCTTTCTTTGAAAGCTTGCAGGAACGAACTCAATTTTGAAAACCAATCTGAAGAAAATGACTTCAATCATCTCATCACAACCACTGCCAGCAAACCCATATCCAAATTCCTCTTTTCTCAAACGTACAAGAAGAAAGCCTCAAGCTTTTTTGCCCGTTTCATCTTCTAAGTTGGATAACTCAACAACATTAGTAACTTTTCTGGGTAAAGGCGGCTCTGGCAAGACCACCTCTTCTGTATTCGCCGCTCAGGTATTATCGAAGAAAAAATATTATATTTGTAAAAGTACTGATTCACTTTGAAATTGAATAATTTTCTTTCGGAAGCTTATAAGTTATGTTCATATTATTCAATTGAATTCTTCAGCATTATGCAATGGCTGGTCTTCGTACATGTTTGGTTTTGCATAATCAAGACCCCACCGCTGAGTACCTTCTCAACCGTAAGATTGGAACATCTCCTACTGTATGCAACAACAATCTGTCGGCGGTTAGGCTGGAAACTACTAAAGTGAGAGTGTTTCCACTTCCTTGTTTTTCATTTTATCTATGTCTTGCATTGAATGTAATGGACTATTCTTGTTATGATAATCGCAGATGCTTCTTGAACCCCTCAATTGGCTGAAAGAAGCAGATGCCCGTCTTAATATGACGCAAGGAGTTCTTGGAGGGGTGGGTATGTAATGTTTTGATATTTTGGTGTATTTTTATGTTAAGAGATTGTTACCCTTCAAAGAGAAAGATAATTATGCATTTTTTTCTTCATAATGTAGTATAGGTAGTTGGTGAAGAGCTTGGTGTGCTTCCTGGGATGGATTCTATGTTTTCAGCATTTGCGCTGGAGAGGCTTGTGGGATTCTTTGGGGATGTGGCCCAAACAAACCACCAAAAAGAAAATTTTGATGTAATAATTTATGATGGTTTCAGCTCTGAGGAAACTCTCAGGATGATTGGTGCAAGCAGTAAAGCAAGGTTTGGAAATTTCAGTTATCTCCCTCCTCCCAAATCTATCTCCTGCACAATCATCCATATGTAACAACATGAATGTGCTCAGATTGTACATGAAATACTTGCGAAACTTGGCTGAGAAGACTGATCTTGGGAGATTGGCTGGTCCTTCACTCCTAAGACTTGTAGATGAGGCCTTGAGCATTAGTGGACGCAGGGCTCTTCTCAATGGAAATATGAGTTCAGAGATGTGGGATTCAATGGAACGAATGTTGGAGGTAAATGTGATTCCCATATGTTAAATCCACTATTTTGATTTTACTCGAATCAATAGGTTCTATATTGGCAATTTTCTGTGCAGAGAGGATCTTCTGCCTTTGCAGAACCACGCAGATTTCTCTGCTTCCTTGTAGTTGACCCTAATATTCCAGCTTCTATGAATACTGCATTACGTTATTGGGGTTGTACAGTCCAGGCTGGTGCACAGATTGCTGGTGCACTTGGTATTTCTTCTCCATACTCAAATGTAGAATCAGTAAAAAGAGCCGGGGAGAATTTTTCTCCCTTACCATTTGCTTCTGTTCCACATCTCTCAATTGATGCCTCTCTAGACTGGAATGCAATTATGATGAACACAAACTGCCAAGATGCACGAGATCTTCTTTCTTTGCCGGAAAGGGAGAGCAGTGCCAATAGCATGATCTCGTCCGTAAAGTTTGATGTGGCCAAAAAGTCAGTAACACTTTTCATGCCAGGTTTTGACAAGTCAGAAATCAAGCTATACCAAGTACGTGATATTCTTTCAAGTTATTTAGTTCTCATATCTTTTTATCTCAGCTCTGAAGATTTTGTGATTAGCAACTCATCGGTTGTTTGTGTAAATTTTTCATTTGTGATCTCTTTGAAAAGCATCCAGGGAAGTGCTGAGTTAGATATTTTAGCAGAAAAAATGAAAAGGTTTTAAGTCATCGTAAAACAGTTAAAGAAAATAAACGTATTTCTCTATGAAATATCAGTATAAAGGATGACAACTTGCACCAAACCATTCTCTGATTATATGCGCTTTCTGTTGAGCAAACCAGGAGCTGTCGGGATGTAAGATTTTGCGGTCAGTCTATAAGGAGAAGATAGAAATATTACTTTAAACTTGATGAATCGATGCGTTGAGCTATGAATTCATGCTTTGCGCTTTAAATATCTTCAATCTGATATCAAGTTCAAGAAGTTTGAACTTAACTTCTGTTTTAGTCAAATTAATGGGTTCTGCTGATCTAGAAAGATCGCCTCTATGGTGTTCATGAAGTGCAATATGTTATTCTTCTATTCAAGTTGCTAAATACTTTGATAGTGATTCTTTTATCATCTGAGAACTGCAGTATAGGGGTGGATCTGAGCTGTTAGTGGAAGCCGGAGACCAAAGACGAGTCATTCATCTGCCACCAGAAATTCAAGGAAAGGTGGCTGGTGCCAAATTCATCAACAGAAGTCTTTCCGTCACCATGAGATAGTGCAATTACAATGTTTTAATTCTTTTTTTTTTTTTTTCACTTGGGATTTCTTCTGACCAAGACAAAGTTGACCCGCAGCTGATAATTGTGGTAATTTTAGCTGTTGAGTTTCTTTTAAGCAGAATTTGCACGTGGATTGGACTTTATCAGAGGTTATTTGCATTGATGCTTAAGCAATAAGCATTTCCATGAGACAACTATTCTCAGAACTTCGAAATCCAGGATATGCAAGAGTATATATTTATGCTGATAATCAAAGTCTATGCAACAGCGGTAGAGGAGTCTATACTCTGCTAGTCTACCTGTGGTTTATGTTATGTAGATTTTTCCGAACTGAATGATAATATAGACCTAAAAGGCCAGAGTGGGAGAGGCATTGAGCAGCATTCTTTCAAATCTAGAGTGCAGTGGTGAGTGAAAGAGGAAAATGTTTGGTAGGAAGTTTGAAGAAATATTCACAGGGTAAAGATTTCAAACAGTGGTAATTTAGATTGATGAATCTATTTATTTTCAAATTTATACTTGACCCATGGTTTCCATAAGTTTCTTTGGTTACATCACTCATCTTCTCTACTACGAATCCTCTACCTGGAATGAAAAACGCCCTTAACTTTTTTAAGTGAGTGTTATAGTGTTTTAGGAAGTGTGAAAAATAACCAAATTTGAAGGACGTTAAGGAAAAATAGCTTATCTCAGTAATCTTTGGATCTATCTAATCAAACTCATTAACCCGTAATTCTATCCGTTAATCTTTCGTTAAAACCGTTAAGCTGTTAAGGTAAATCGTTAATATTATCCATTAAGTAAACCGTTAACCCATTAAATGAATTGTTATTTGTTAAGTGAATTTTTATCCATTAAGTGAATTGGTGGCTAATAAATTTAAAAATTATTGAGATAAATTATTTTTTTTTAGTGTTTCTTCAAATTTGGTAATTTTTCCTTAGGATCTTTTTTTTTTTTTGGGGAAAAAACAATTACAGAGAGGCATTCATTAGGAATTAAAAGGCCAGATAATTTCTGTACTCGAAGGTCTTCAAGCTAAAAGCACTTAGGACCAATTTGGGAATTGGGAATGTTTCTACAGCAAAAATAAATATTTATTTTTGCAACAAAAGCAATATAAGATATTTGTGAATACTTTTAAAATTGTTTTGAAAATAAAATGTTGTAAAAATAAGTTGTTGTTGTAAAGAGTTCTAAAAATAGAGTCCTACTTTTTGAAGACTTCTTCTGCTTCTAGAATATAAAAAATCAAAATCATCCTTCTAAAAAAATTAAAAAATACAAAATTATCTTTATATTTCAATTATATTGTTAACGTATTATATCAAATATGATTTTTATAATTAATATTTATTGAATTTAATAAATATATATTATAATTATGAATTTATTTTATTTTACATGTATTTATTTAATATGTTTTTATAAATTTTTCAATTATTTTATAAATATATGTCTATTTTGAAATTGTAATATTAATTTTAATTTTTTATATAAAATTAAAATAAAAAATAATTTACAACTTTGATTGATTGTACAATTTATATATTCTTCTTTTAATTAAAATTTTAAAATATTATAAATTTTATTAATATAATAAATTATGAATTATTTGTGTAGAAGTTAATAGTTAAAAACAAAAGAATTGATTATAAAATATTAATAGTTAAGTTATATTGCACATCTATTTTGATCATTTATATCTAATAAAAATAAAATAACCACCATCTCAAACATCTCTATTATGTTTTAAAAAAAAAATAGTTTTAAAAATTGTTTACCAAACACCAAAGCTAAGCAACAATAATCGCAAATTGAGATTTAGAATTCCTAATCAAATTCTAAAATGCAAGAAATTTGCTCCGGTATAGACCTCAAGCTAAAACTATCCTTGAGTCTCAATATCACTTTCTACGTGTAACCGACAATCATAAATTGAATGAGACTATTTTATATTAAAAAAATAATAAAAGAAAACTTTATACACTTATGTTAAAATTTGCTCTTTTAAATGCTGAGGTATATGAATTGACAGAGGTCCAACACAACAAAATACTATCCTTATTTATGGCCAAAAGCTTTACCTAACCAGCGTTGATGTGGGCGCTAAAAGAAAGAAAGCAAATTCTTGGGTTTGTATTAATACCTGAAGCGCCTTGCACAACTTGCACAACCCGAAAACAAATCGGAAATATCACATTTTTGTACGGTTAGCTAAGAGAGTATAAATTTTACTATGTATAAGTTCCTCCAGGGAACTGAAGTGTTCATTGTATAACTTTCAACCTATAAGATGTTTTATGCAACATCAAGCGACAAGATGAGATATAAAACAGAAATTGAAAGATAAATTAGGACCAAATTAAAGCAAAAGAAGAAAACACTGTCTCATGCTTCCATTTGCAGCTTATTCTCTTCTCCGTTCTGTGTATGAACACGGCTTCTTAGGTCTTCAAATGCCTTCATGCTCTCCGCATCAAAGCCTCCGGCAAACTGGAAATTGTAAGGAAATTTTATTTAAAAACTCAACATACTAAAATCTTAATATTAAGTACTAGTAGAAACTTTGTTTTATCTAATTGGGTTGTGCAAGCACATGGTTCATCACTTAAACTTGGCTGCAGTTTTTTACTTTACGTAAGTGATTTTGCAATCAATCAAATACTTCAACAAGATATATCTGTAAATCTTAAGCATCTTAAATTAAAAGATAATGTAGACAAGTGCAGAATAGACTTACCTGATGGACACGGAAAGCAAAACGTACACCTTGCAGTAGCAAAAACTCTCTGTTTGGTTCCTTCTCAGGTCCACTCGATGCATCAAGTTCTGTCGATACACGTTTCATGTACTTCCTTGCCAATTGCACTGATGAGAGCTTGATCTGCAGTGAACAAAATGATATGTAACTATCTATAGCTGAACAAAGCACAAAAGTTCTATTATTCCATATTCATGCTTAATCATGTAAAGACATGACTGCAATTCTCGGGTCAGAAGAACATTTCACCATAAAGCCAATGATATACTGAATCAATGGCACAAGAAAGTAGAGGCCATGAATTTGCTAGTCATATAGGATGCAACTTGGTTAATTGTTCCCCAGTGAACTTGCTATAGTCTATGATATGGAAAGTGTACAAAACTTGAACACCACCTTGAACCAAGCCTGCAAATAACTACCCTGAAATTTCAAGTCATGCGACATACCTTGCCAACAACTCCTGAATCTTGTAACCAATCAACTGGAATTCCAAAATCTCTGTATCTTGAAATAGCCATGTCTCTTGTACGTAAGAGTGCATATACACTTTGTTCCACTCTGGCAAGAGGCAAGCACCAAAATAAATAAATAAAGAGAAAGAGAGAGAGAGCATGTTAATTAACAAACACTTAATAATCTAACAGTTTATCATAATAAAAAAATGTCAGTGCTGCTAGTCTATATTTTAGAAGGTTATAAATGGATGACTGAATTGCTTGCAGTGAAGAGATGGTGACATTTTAAATTCGGAAATTGGGGAGCTTATTCCCAATTATTTAGTCATCTTAACTCTATCTGATTAAATCAAAATGTACATGAGAAATTACATACTTCTCAAGTAATTTGTACATCTTCTTCAGCGCAGATTCACATGGGAGGTTGGGATCATCAACAAAGGAAGACATTTGCTTCTCCAATTTCACCAGGTCCTGATACTCAAAAGCAGCCTCTCTTAATGCATCTGCTTTCCCTTCAGGCCAATCAAAGTGCTTTAGAACTGCTCGTTCATCAACCTAATTAAATGCAGGAGAAGAAAAAAAAAATTGATAGAAAGTCCTAGAAAACACATTAAATAGTAAACATTTTTACAAAGTGATTTAGTTAGTCAACTGTACATAAACACTCTGATAATAGTAAAGCTCTCAATAATTAGCTCCTGTTAAACAGGAGCAAAGGATGTACAGAAAGTAATCAAATAAGTTATGTTCAGCTTTGGCATACATATATATCTTCAAATTTCTAAAAGACATTATGCACTTCTCCGAAAATCAGATCCTCTATTATTTCAACATAATATTTCTGATAGATGAAAGGTCACTTGAGATACTGCTTAATTAATGGGACTTACCAAGAAAGAAAGTTCCTCGTCTAGCCAGTTTACAAAAGCCACCAAGTCTTCAATGTTTGTGAAGGAAGCTGCCCGAACTTCAGTTGCTAATGACTGGACAAAATCACCTTGAGTTTCCACATCAGCTTTCACCTGGATCCATGCATAATTTCACCTTGTTAAAATTTATGAACATATAGTCTCAAGACAAGAAGACAAATCAAAATAGAAGAAACATTTTAACATACGGCTAAGAGGAATGATGATCTGTTCTCAATCTCCCCAATCATGTTGCTCCTAGCATCTGACACATTAGATGTTGTTGAAATCAAAGATGAAGTATCCTTCTTTGCCTCACGTTTCATCAATGATTGATAGAATTCCACAAGTTCAGGAGCTCGTTGAACTTTATCACCACTTCCAGCCCCTCTTGGTAGGCTTCCTGGTGGAGGAGGTGGACGAGGTGGTCCACCTGGTGGTGGCGGTGGCAGTGGGGCACCTGGTGGAGGAGGTGGAACTGGGGGTATCCCACTGGGAGGCTTTGCATTTGTACCCACAGCAGTAGCAGTTCCAGATGCTTTGGGAGGTGGTCTAAACACTCTAGGAGGCCTCCTCTCAATATGGTCAAGTTTTATCTTGCTTATTGTTTGAGAACCATCAGCCTTATCATCACTAGATTGATCTTTTGAATTACCAGAAGAAATTGGCTTCTCTTTTATTTGCGCAAGTTTTGGCGGCAAAGTTATGGATTTGGGATCAAAATTTGAATTGTCACGGAACCTCTGAGCTCTTGCTTGCTCTGCTTTCTCCTTAATTCGCTTCTCCCTCTCTAAGGCCAACTTGTGCCGGTCTTTATATGCTGGATATTTTTCTGTTAGAACTCCTTCAACTGATTTAGACATCAATTGGAATGATTCTCCAACATTATTCAGTGAGTCACTAGAAGAAACCCGTGTTCTTATCTGTGGGAGGGTTGGAGTTCCAGGTGAGTCAGTTGGTTCCTGCTCCAGTCTCCCAAATGTAGTGATGGACACATCATCACCTGAATTTCGCAGCATTAATGATTCCAAAGGACCCCTTGGCCGATGACTCATGCTTATCCTGCTTGGAGACCCTCCTGAGAGAGATCTGGTTGGTGATGAAAGAATTGAATCATCTCTGCTTTTGCCCCATTTCTTCAGCTTTTGAATTAAGCTAGGTTTCTTACTGAGATTACTATATTTACTAGTTGAACTATCAATAGACGCATTGTCAAAATCCTCACTCCCAGGTGAGGATGGATGAGAAAAGTTACTGTCAAGATCTGTGTCCCCTTGGCCACGTTCTGATCCCGCATACTCTAACATCAGCTGTTTAGCCCTCTCTTGAGATTTGGGACTTAGGTTCTTGTTGAGATCACGAGCTGAAGTTTTTCCTGCAGGGGCCTGGTAGTTCCTGAGCTCGTACCTCAAGCATGCATTGACCCAGCGAAGGTACACTAGCTCTTCAACTTCACTGAATCTGTTCATCTGAAGCCCTTCCACTTGCTTTAACAGATCTTCATTGGCATGCCTCAAGTTATTAACCTCTTCCCTCGCATGGGCAACCATTTCAGTCTGTCGTTGAATGTGGCAAAAGAAAGTAAGAATGATTTAACCAAATTCAACAAACAAGAGTGGAATCATAACTTTTGGTGGAATAACCAAGGTCCTATTTACTCAACTAGTTTAATTATTTTCTTTTGAGTTTTAATTAAAGCTTTCTAGTATATCTATAGAAACTTTGTCCTTATTGCATGCTCCACTCTTTTGGCAGAAACATGCTGTCTTAAGCAGCATGGTAAAATGCAAATGAATTGATATAATTAAGGAACTTAAGATGCAATCTATTCTCTTTTTAACAAAAAAGTATATCATAGGATCTTGAAAGTGCATCAAAGCATTAACCAAAAATATTTGGTTATCAACTTAACATTATCAGTAAGGTTATCCCATTTATGCATCGGAAAGTTACATGATAAGTGGAAGGACCAAATGAATTTTTTTTTTTTTAAAAAAAAAAAAAAAAAAATTGAAGACACTNTAAGTGGAAGGACCAAATGAATTTTTTTTTTTTTAAAAAAAAAAAAAAAAAACTTGAAGACACTAAGGAAAGTCCAACTCCTTTGAAGACAATACTCTTTATGGTTATTTTTATCATTTCTTTATTCCGACCAGCATCTTGAAGAGGCAGATCTGTATTTTATGAGTAGAATGGACTTGAGGACATTAGAAATATCACAAATATCCACAAAAGGAAGCAGCTATTGCAAAAAATCCTCCCCCATCCAAGAGGAAGAGAGAGAGAAGGAGAAAAGAGAGAACATATATTGCTTAATTAGAGTTCAGACTAGGTCTACCTCTGTCATATTGGAGAGTGCTGTTATTTTTGCTTCAGCAGCATCCAGTTTAACAGTCAATTCCCTCTTTTCAATTTGAAGTTCTCTATTCTTCCTCTTAAGCTCCACAACTTCTACTTCTAACTCCTGAACAGATTTCAACTTCTTATCAACTTCAGAATCTTTCTTGATGGCTTCTTCCTCTTTTGCTTGAAGAAGAGAAACCTGCTGTTTGAGAAGTAATAACTGACCCTTTGTCTGGTTAGCATCGAGTTGAATTTGCCTTTGCAACTCCTTTATCTTGTTCCTTGCCACTTCCAGCTCCTTCTTTGCAGAAACACTCTGCACAATCTCTTCTTGAAGCTTCGTCCTCTCAGCCTGCAAGGAGTTTATGGTAATATTANCAACTCCTTTATCTTGTTCCTTGCCACTTCCAGCTCCTTCTTTGCAGAAACACTCTGCACAATCTCTTCTTGAAGCTTCTTCCTCTCAGCCTGCAAGGAGTTTATGGTAATATTAAGCATGTCAATCTCAACTGTCTTGATCTTGAGCTGCCTGTGTAATTCTACAATATCTGATTCCTGCTCCTTCAATCCATAGTACTCGAGCAATTCGCCTTCAAGCTTCACTTCCCTTTCCTGCAACTCTTTTACTAGGTTGCGCAAGCGTTCTAGTTCCCTTTCATTGTCTGCTATTGCAGTTTCATAAATCTTATCCTTCCCTGCCTCATTAAACTCATAACCAGGTAATGGATATTCAATCTCTCCAGACAAAAGGTCTTCAAATTCAGGTAAAATATCTTCATCTTCAGGATCAAGAGGACTACCACGACCCCTATCAAATATGCCGCTAATCAACTTAACCTCTTCTTCCTCTTCTTCTTCCTCCCACTACAATAGATATCTTGTCTTATTAGAAGAAAGCTAGTAATTGAAGAGCAGTTTATAATCTTCTTAACAAGTAACCAGAAGGAGGACAAATCAAAATTTTGCAAACTAGATTTAGTTTATCGGAAAGAGACTGTAATTTAATGGATATTTAATGGAAGGCTGCACATATACTTACATTCTTCCCTTTGAGGCCATCATTAGAATGCAAAAACTGCTGTTTATCTTGTTCCTCATTTTGAAGTTGCTCAAAGCTTGCTTCACCATTTTCTGAATTGCAATTCACCCCATCAAAAAATTACCACAAAAAAAATTGAACTTCAAAACAAGTACTATAATAGACCATTATATATTTCTGTTACATAAGATTACCAAGACATTAGACCTTAAAAAGCAGAATTTTCACAAGTAACAAAAAAAAAATGCTGAAAAGACGAAATATATTTCTTTTTTCGAATAAAACTAAAAAGGTGTATCCGTTCCAAACAAACAAGAAGCTGATAGAATTGAAGTACCTGAAGGTTTGATTACAGGAGCTGAGGGCTTGGATGCTTTGACGTTGAGCTGCTTAACTGCATAGGCTGCAATTGAAGCAGCAACCAGGAATCCTAACCTAACAATCATGTAGGTATGGTTGATAGCAAAAGCTTGACCTCACACTCATCTATCGGCTCAAGCCAATCCCAAAATACTCCCCCACTCATTTCTCCTCATCCCCATACATCACTGACAATTCAAACCAGCAAGTCCTTCGACAAGCCAAATAAAAAATAGAGAATCCAAATATCCAGAATTTGCATATGAAGCTCTCCTAGTGCAACTCGTAAGCAAAACCGAGATAAAAAATGCTTAAAACATGGCCAAGTATGATATGCATATCACTAGCATTTTTATCTTATCAGGTCTATAGAAGCGACTTTTAATGCGTGCATAAAGTCCTGTGAAGTAGAGAGAGTTCCAGCCCCAAGTGTGATGGTAAGAGCTAAGAAACCACCAATAACTAGTGGTCAGTTTTGAGCCAAAGGGATTGTGACAAAATACGCGTAAGTTAAGTTTAGTCTTAACTAAAATCTTACCATTTTGCTTCAGTGGAGTATTCATATGCAGTTAAAACAACCCAGAAAAACCAGACTGAAAGAGACATTACCAACAGTAAATTTCAACAAAAGGAACAGAACAAACTAGTGCCACCCTATCTTCCCTTCTTGTTCAAGTATCTGCCCTTAACTGTCAAGTGTAAAGGACTACAAGAGTTGGAGAAGTAACTTTGTCTCATTTGCTGCAGAAGCAAATGTTTCTGTTGGCTGTTATTACAGCTTAAAATGGGAAAAAATAAAAAAGGGTAAAGTTAAGGTGTGTGATAACTCAGAGTCACAGACTAGCAACAGGGCATATCTTGGCCAACGATTAGCCTCTAATCAATATGGGTTCTAAGGATGATTTGCTTAAGAAAAGCAGGTTAAGGTTTTGCCGTTTGGCACAAAATAAAGAAAGCAGATTGTGGGTATGTTCATTTGATAAATAAAACAAGGATGAAAATTTGCTTAATGGACAGAAGCACGTATGCAAGATGTGGCCAAGGGAAAAGCTAAGCAAACCAAACTTTTTGGTGATTGATGTCCAATTTTACATGTGGACCTTTTTGGCTTATCTATCTGGGGTATGGTCTTTTACCCTTTTTTTTTTTTTTTTTTTTGGGAAGACAAAACACAATAGTGTTGCTAAATTATGCACCAAACCATGTCCCTCTCTCCCTCCTCTTTTTGGAGGTTTTTGGGTAAATTATTGAGAGTTCTAATCCGTAGTTAACATACTTACAAGCATATATTATCATACATAGCTACTTTTGACTATTTATGTGCATTTAGTTGTGTGGATATATGTTTGTTCAATTTTGGAATCCAAAATCAATCAAGAATATGTTTCGCGATGAGTGTTTAAAAGTATTTTTAAAAAGTTCTTATAGAGTTTTAAGAACCGATAACTCATAGTTGATTAGAATAAATAAGATTTGATTAACTTGCAAAACGTCTCCTCAACTTAATGTTTTTCACAATTAATGCACAACAAATAGAAAAGAAAAAGTAAGACGAACAAATTAATTATGTTTAAAATGGGGCTAACTAGTTAGATATGTATCACAGTCAGATTGATAAATATGTGAAAATCTAACAACAATTTGAGCCACCCAGGGTGGGTGGCAAGTGAGAAGCAGACAAGCTCTCAGACAGACATAGAAGCAAAACAGATGTCTGATAATTCTTTTATTCATGGAAGCAAAAAATCTTGGAAACAAAAAAGACAAATTGGAATTCATTTTCTAGGTATAAATTTGGTGGGCTACTGTGGCTCCGTCGCATCCAAAGCATTATCCAGAACTGAAAACACTCAAGTGGCTCACACTTCTTGTGATTCTATCTTGTTTGTTGAGACAATTTCAACAGACTTTAAAGATCATGACAAAACCAACAGATGAACATGCTCGGTTGGCGTTTTGCTCTGGCCTTAATCCACAAAAGTTCATTAGCTTATTAAATGGGTTAAGAATCTTATCTTAAAAGAGATTTTTAAAAAATAAAATAGAAATTATAAAAGAGTTTTAAAAATTATTATGTTTTTAAAACAAAATTTCAGATTTTATGATCACTTTTCGGCTGATAATGGTCACTTTGCAATCATCAACCCTTATTAAGTTTGTGTTACAAACAAACCAAATCCAAATCATTAAAAACAAACACACCCTTAAAGTCTTTTAACCAAAAGGTGAGATTCTAAAAATAGCATGTTCTAACTAGTGATTGATGTTACTTCTTTTATAGTAGTGATATCTGTCACTCACTATCAAGCCCTCTTTAAATTTCAAAATTCATAAAGCAAATAAATATTTGATTCAGTAACGAGATTTTAATCCTAGGGAGTAAGAATGAATTATGCAGAAATGGCACAGAAAATTTCAATAGACTAACTGTAAGAGATCATCCATCTGTCCTTTCTGTGGCCTTTATTTGATTTTTTATAGAATTTGCCTAAATAAACTATTGTGGAAACCGTGGCTCTCCATATCTAAACTTCTCAGTACTCGTGACACTTCAATACAAAATATGATGTGTAGTGTATGCATGGCATAAAAGAAGCTTGATCCCAACCACAACCACGCCATGAATCTTAATCACCATTTCAGCTGTGTTTGAAGCCCAGACCCAACCCTAACAATTCGACTGCCTTCATCATCATAAGTCTTCATGAAAAAGATTTTCAGAAAATAAAACTGCCGTATTTAAACATTCAAAAGAACCGTATCAGTGTTCATGATTGATTGCTTAATTGGCGACCCACTTACAGATCAATGGGTACTACAAGAAAAGGGTGATCAAAGTTCCCCACCACAAAAAACTCAATACACATTGGAAAACGAAATTGTATAGGAAATCTTAGTGCATACCAATTTTTACATAGGTTCCATTAACTTTTTCAAGGTAACATTTGACAGCACGTTTAGAAATGAGTATAGGGATATTCAAGCATGGTTTTCCCATCGCCACCTTCGTCCTACCTCCTCAAGAACCTTAGCGCGGGCTTGACTTTTCCTTGCTTCATCCTCGACCCAAGATCTGTATTCATAGCTTCCATTTGAGAGAACAATTTACCAAGTATTAACTTGTTAAGTAAATATCATAAGAGAGAGAAATGAAATCATTATCTTCACCTAAGAATTCGAAGAGCTTCTTTCTCAGCTTCCAGTATAGACTTTGCATCAAGAAGCCTCTCCTGTTTAGTCTCTAATTCACTGAGCATGTCCTGTAATTTGCACTTCTCATCAACGTATGTGGCCCTCTCAGACACAAGCCTTTCTGACATCTCATCAACTTCTTCCTTCAGATTCAGAAGCAGTTGCCTCTGACAGTCCATTGCTGCCTTCTCCTTCAAATCCTCAGCGTAAACCTTCTCTAGAACATCCAACTGCTGCTCCAAAGCACAACGTGCAGCAGCATAAAGCTTCTCCACCTCTAAACCACGAGTTCTCTCTTCATTTAACTTCTCATTCCAACATCTTTGTATATCTCCCCTATCAAGCAACTCGGACCTAATTTCTTGCATCTCCGCTTGCCTGGAAGACCATTCAGCTTCTAGTCTTGATAATTCAACATAAATAGCTTCTGCCATCCTCCCACTCGCCAATGCCACTACTGCTTGAGCTTTTGTTGAGGGTTTATTTGGTTGAAACCGCTTGCTCTGACCTATACAATGAATATTCCAGCACTGAGTCATTATCTCAGTTCAGGATTAGCTAGCATGCATTTTTACTATGAGAAATTGCTCAACTCCCCACAATAACGTGCCGCCTAGCGAAATCCCAGATTAAGGAAAAAATATTTAAAAAAAATTAACAATAACAATGATTTCCTTTTCTTCTAGGGTCAAGCTGAGCTATTACTATGGGTGTCACACAAAAGTACTTCCCAATAAGTCTAAGAGACCAATCTTTCCTATCAGGATTGATTGTTTTCTCCAAGATGGTCTTTGTCTCTCTATTTGCTAGCTCAGCTTGACCGTTGGTTTGGGGGTGGCATGAGGTAGATACTTTATGATCAGAATAACTATCATTTCAGAGCATAAACAGAGGGAGAGGAGGATACCAAAAACTCTTCTGACTATGCTCTTTTCCCCAGCCAACAAGTCCATGAAAAGTTCCAAAGATGCATCTGAGCTGATCTCCTTCACATCCATATAACTCACTTTTGTCCTTGATATCTGGACTGTAAAAAGGTCAGGTTTTAAAAGCTATGAAAGATTGAAAAAGAAAAATCAATTTATTTGAAAGTCATTAACTGGATATCATATTTGAAAGTTATTGTACCTGTTTTAAAATATCTGGCTTGATTTCATACTCTACTTGAGCTTTCCAGTTTACCAGATCCTGCCTAGAGATAAACCTACAGCACCAGCTATGCTTTACTAATTGGAAAAAGAAAAAGAAAACTATATATATATACACACTAAATGTGAGAATATGCTGTTACCTTTCAGGGAAAAAGAAGACGCCACGTTGGCCATTTGAACCATCAGAAACAGAGTTTCCAGATAGGTAGCTAGGAATGACACCAGCCTCAGCCAGGGCTAAATTTGCAAATAAAAACACAAAAATCCAGACATTCCTGTCCATTAAACACCAAACTTTAAGATAGAACACAAACATCATGATCAATATTTACCTTGGATAGCCTCAAAATCAGGATCTTCAACAACCACATCATCAAAAGCAGCAACCATGGACCCAGAAAGCGATACAGATGGAACAATCCTATGCCTTGGACTCCTAAAATTCAGATAGTAAATTGCAGAGTCAGACCATGAAGAATACAAATTAAAAAATTTGGTTTCAAACTATTAGCAAGATGCATAATGGGTTGGTTTATACCTTTCTAATAATGAGTTTACACGAACAAGCCATCTTGCATATTCCCTTCTAGTGCACAATTCATCAGCCTTTACATCGTCTTCAATGATCTGTATACCTTAATTACAGTTGAGATACTCATGCTCAGGACTGGACCCAAAGCCCATTGACATTAGTGAAAAGCTGAATAGTTGCATAATAGAAGAAAGTAGCGAATCTAATATGCAGAAAGCCAAGGCTTTTTGCACCAAAATCAGGGGTTTTCAAAATCCAATCCAGTCAAATCACTCGATCCAATCTAAACCTATCCAGTTTTGATTAGTTTCGATTACTTCATTGGATTGGTTATTGGATTTCAACAAATATATTTTATTAGGACAGTCATTATTTAACACAATATCTTATCATATTTTTTTATTTTTTTTTTATTTGCACAATTTTAGATCATAAGCCCAAATAACGATAATTAGACAAATATATTTTATATATTTTGTTTTCATGTTCGGTCCAGCCCATTCGGCTAATTCCCACAGGCCTCGCCACAACTACCGAACACGTATTGTCCTCAAGGCATCTCTAAAACCCTTGGTGGATTTGTTCCTCAAAGGGACGCGTCCCTAGGATTCGAACCCAAGACCTCAAAGGTGATTGGTGTTCAAACCTGGTACCACTATACCACTTTATAAAAAATGAAGCTCTGATGCCATTTTATAAAAAATAAAGCTCTGATACCATTTTAAGGAAACAGAAGGACTCACTATGATTAAAACAAGAGAACAAAAGAACACACGGTGATAAGATATACACAAACACACGCCCTTTATTTATATATAGAGAGAGGTTACACCAACTCCTGGAACTCCTAGAGAGATCCTAACCCGCTCTCCTTGATGCCTTCACAATAACATCCTTACATAGCAGATGCTAGATACTATATAAATACTATGCAGGGATTCTTTCTTATTTTAATGGAATCTCATTTATATTACTTTACATCATTACACGTCTTTACACTATTCATACCTTACACCTCAAGGAATCTACACTATTTTTTATATGTCTCGAACCTTATCTTTTAACATAATGATTACACTTTACACCTCACACTTTAGTATAATCATTACACCTAATGACATCATTGCACACGTCATACTAATAATTATTATATATCATAACTCAGCATATTTTATATTACATCAGCTACACTCCGGCAAAGCTTCTTCAGCTTGTGGATAATCTAGCTTTCAATGATGCAAATTATTCATGGATAGTTTATTCCAATCATGCAATATTGGAAATAGATGATGATGAAGATACTAAATCAACAGGCACTGAAAGTGAAAATAGTAAGCATTCTCCAATTACTGAGCCTCAGACATTATCCATCCTTTAGAAGGAGGTCTTAGCTATGGTAAAAGCTATTAAAAAATTTCAATTTTTTCTTTCTCTTAATGAATTTATTGTTAAGACAGATTATAAATATCTACCTCTTTACATCAACTCATTACACTATTTATATCAGTGTATTTATCTTCACACTATTATTACTTTACATCTCAAGGAATTTATACTATTCTTTGATACCTTTTATCTTTAACATAATCATTACATACTATTACTAACTATAGCTGATGTAACATAAAGTATGTTGAGTCATTATTTATAATAATTATTAATATGGTATGTATAGTGATATCATTAGGTGTAATGATTACACTAAAGTATGAAGTATAAATTGTAATCATTATGTTAGAAGATAAGCTCCGACTCATATCAAGAAATAGTATAAATTTCTTGAGGTGTCTTAGTGAGGTTTAAATTATAAAGTGTAAATGTGTGTAATGATATAAAATAGTGTAAACGAGATTCCTTTAAGATAAGAAGGAATCCATGTATAGTGTTTACATAGTATTTAACCTCTGCTATATAAGGATTTCATTTTGAAGACATTAAGCAGAGTGGGTTAGAATCTCTCTAGGAGTTCTAGGAGACGGTGTAACCTCTCTCTATAATATATAAATAAAGAATGTGTTTGTTCATCCCATTTTGTTCTTGTGATTCAATCATAGTGAGTCCTTTTCTCGTTTTCTTAAAATGGTATCAGAGCCTCCCTCCTTTAAAAGTGGTATCAGAGCCTCTAGTGATACCAAGTTTGAACATCAATTACCTTTGAGGTCTTGAGTTCGAATCCTAGGGACGCAAACCTTCAAGGAACCAATCTGCCAAGGATCTTAGAGATGCCTCAGGGACAATACATGTTCGACAATTGTGACGAGGCCCATAGGAACTGTCCGAATAGGTTGGGTCCACAACGAAAACGCGCATTTTCGTGTTATCCCCTTGGAACTACCTAATCCAAGGTGGATTTGTTCCCATCTAAGGGGGACGCGTCCCCACTCGAATCCAAGACTCCTCAAAGGTAACCTTAGTTCGCAGTGGGTACCACTAAGCCGGATACCATGTTGGAGGATGTGAATTATACCTTCAAAAACAACACAAAAAGTTAGCACAAATAACCATTAATAGCCAAGAGCATCTAACCCCTAAGAAGCATTTTGTTTTTGCTAAAAAACTTGTAGAATTTTTAACAATTCTTTAGAAAGAAAGCATGAAAAAATCGGCAATGGAGAGGAAGAGAGAAAACTTTCTTTCATTCATGCAATGAATGTGGTATGTGTATTAATCTTATCTCTAATGAGATATTTTGGCCTATTTATACTATTGGTTAATATCCAATAAACCTTTGTATTATTTGGGTAGTTTATGCACAACCCTTCATTTAATATAAATGGGCTTATGGACATTAGGCTTAATCTAATGTTATTTGAGCTTAGTTAAGTTTAATGAAATCTAATCTACAATTAAGAGCTCAAATTAGTTTATTAATCCAATTTCATAAACTAGCCCATTTGATTCTTTTATGCCTTTTACAAATACCTATCCAATGGACTTATGGACTTTTAGGTCTTTTCCTTAGACCTTCTAGAGGTGTAGGAAAAGGAAAGGGTAAAGAACCTTCTGGGAAGGTTGCTGACAAATCTCAGGTTTCTTACCTGTATTTTAGGAAAAATGGTCACTTGAAACATGACTGCAAGAAGTATTGGGTAGACCTTCAGGATAAGAAAGCAGGAAAAACTCCTGCTTCAGGTATGTTTATTATAGAGATAAACCTATCAACATCTAGCAATACATCTTAGATATTTGATACCGGATGTGATACTCATATTTGTACTGATGTGTAGGACCTCTAGATACATAAGAAGATATCTTCAAGAGAGCTAGACCTACGAGTAGACAACAACTCCAGAGTTGTTGTTTTGGCTGTAGTACTCTACCAACAACTCCAGAGTTGTTGTTTTGGCTGTAGTACTCTACCATTTATCATTGCCCTCAGGACTTGTACTAGAACTTACAGATTGTTATTATGTATCTAGTTTGACTAAAAACATTATTTCTATATCTTGTTTAGCCCGATCTTGTTTTTGCTTTGTATATAAAGATAATATTTTGTATCGTACAGCATAAATAAATAATGGATTTTATGTTCTAAATACTATTTCTCCTACTTATAATGTAACAAACAAACAACTCAGAACAGTAGATGTTAATGAAACTTATTTATAACACTGTCTCCTTGGACACATATTGGATATGTATTTGTAAAAAGCCTGAAAGAATCAAATAGGATAATTTATAAAATTAGATTAATAAACTAATTTGGTCTTTAATTAAAATATGGATTAGATTTCATTAAATTAATTAAGCCCAAATAACATTAGATTAAGCTCAAAGTCCATAAGCCCATTTATATTAAATAAAGGGTTGTGCATAAAATGGCCAAATAATATAAGGGTTTATTGGATATTAACCATTAGTATAAATAGGCCAAAATATCTCATTAGAGATAAGATTAACACAGTTACTACATTCATTGCATGAATACAAGAAAGTTTTCTCTTTCTTCCTCTATTCATTGCCGATTTTTGCATGCTTCCTTTCTAAATAATTTTGCCAAAAATTTTACAAGTTTTCTAACAAAAACAAAATACTTCTTAGGGGCTAGATGCTCTTAGCCATTAGTTGTTATTTATGCTAATTTTTTGTGATGTTTTTTAAGGTATTTTCGAGGCAAATATTTGGAAATCACATTGCTTGGAGGATGTGAGTTTTCTTTGCTCTTTTCACACTTTATTATACTCTAATTGCATAATCTTGGTTGAAAATCCAACATGGTATCAGACTTGAGGAATACATCACCTGTTATGTATCGATGTCAATGATAAACTCTTCACTTATCACTCTTAAAAAAGATATCATTCCCCACGTATCACCGTCAATGATATGACCTTATAAACCTTACAAATAAGGAATATACCACTCATTACGTACCACCATCAGTGATACACCCTATACGCTATTAGTCACTCATCAAAACGTCGTTAATGACATCAACCAGTCAAAATGTTATTGGTTATTAACTTATTATCTTATTAAACACTTACAAATCTTATAATTTATCACACTTTCATTAGGATCAATAATCGCTCAATTATGACTTAGTAGGACTTCACTTAGGATACTTAAAGTATATGTCATTCATTACGTATCACCATTAATGACACATCTATCACTTAGCACTCTTAATAAATATATCATTTGTTACGTATCACCCTGAATGATATAACCTAAGGGCCTTACACTTAAGGAATATATCACTCGAGACATATCACAATGGTACATCCTATGGACTATTAGTTATCCAATGAATCGCCTTCAACGCCCATCACCTACTCCGTTATGAAAATTAGAAATTCTAGGTTTGCTGACTTAACTTTGAAAAATCATCATAAATCATAAAAAAAACTCCAATTTGAGTAAGACCACTTTAGGTTGAAAGTCTTTTAGGTGTATAATAAGATATAGAAACTAGTTTTATGAAATACTTTCTCAAATGAATCAAATTTTGAATCAATCCCAGAAGTGTCAAGCAAATTTTAGAAATTTCAAAAATATACAACCAACTTCAAAATTCGCCAATGATAGAATACTCTAAATTTTTTAGTAAAATCAGTCTATAGAGAAACCTTATGATGTCTAATTTAGCATAAAAAAATTTCATAATCAAAACAAAATTTAGAAATCATCTATGAATTTTCAAATCTCATGTTGTAAATTCGAATCTCTACAAAATTTTAAGTTAGAGTCTAAGGAAATTTCAAAACATATAGTGTTAGGATCCTAATTGCAAGGTATGGGACTTGAATCCCACATTGAAAGTATGGGCTTCTTGTGTGGGATTT
>JANKKB010003577.1:0-18532 GCA_026225775.1 Bursera palmeri
GATCAAGACCAAATACTGGGTCACAAGGCTGTTGGTGGGTTCGTTACTCATGGCGGGTGGAACTCATTGGTGGAGGCTGCATGGCATGGAGTGCGTGTGCTGGTGTGGCCACAGTTTGGGGATCAGAAGATCAATGCAGAGGTGGTGGAGAGAAGTGGGTTGGGAATGTGGGCCAAGACCTGGGGCTGGGGCGTGCAGAATGTGGTGAAAGAAGGGGACATTGGAGAGAGCATAAAAGCTATGATGGGGAACGACCTGTTGAGAGTTCAAGCAGAAAAGATTAGAGAAGAGGCAAGAAGAGCTGTTGTAGTTGACGGAAGCTCCAAAAAGACTTTGAACGAGCTCATAGAGGAGTGGAAGAACAGTAGAACGATCTGATGGTTCATGGTTTTTGTGGTTTGTCACTAGCCCGATTTCTTTTCTTGTGTTTGTTCGCTCTGTGACTTTCATTTTGTTTCAAGGAAGCTTAATAATATCGTCATGTGTAATAAATTTGCGTTAGCATACGGCTGTTTTCCTTTATTGGGTCAATAATCTAGTAGGATTGCAACACATACGCCTTCTTAACAGGGTTTTTCTAATGTACTCAAAATGAAAGTTTAATATTAATTATGAATGTTAAAATTTATCAACAGCCTTTAAAACTATCTGCGAAGATAAGTTGTAAATATATAAAATACGATTTAAGTTTCTTAATTCATTGTTTCTCTTAAATAATTATTAAAACAATAATTGTCCTTTTTCCTAATAATATATGTTCTTTTAAAAAAAAAGAAAAAAAAAAAAAAAGATGGAAGCCCAATAGGGGCCACGTCTGCCAATTTTATCGAATTTCAGTTGATTAATATCAACCGTTTGTTTTTCCCTCCCCATATCTCTCTCTCCCTCTCCTCTTAAGCTGAGAGAGGGGTTAGCAATGGGTTTCTTCGCATTTTCGCCTCATCCATTTACCAACTTCACAGTCTCTGCAAAACCCAATAGCCTCCGCAATAGCCTTCACAAGAAGATCCACTTGGGTTCTTCCAAGAAACCTATAAGTCCTTCTGATTCTTCGTGCAGGTCTTCCCCATCTTCCATTCCATTTCACCATGTGATGTACAGGTCTCTTGTTCCTTTGGCTGCTTCAGCTGCCATTCTTCTCTCATCTTCCCCTGGTAAATTGTTAGATTATTCACAAGTGGTTCTGTTCAGTCTTCATGTTCTATTATTATTTTTCTTCTCACCAATCTAGAAGATTATATTATCCAGGGAGCGACCATTCCATTTCCATAGGTTGCGTGTTCGGAAAATGTTAGGTTTTGACTTTAGTGACAAGCATATCAACCGTTTTATATTTAACAAGTTTTAATACCAATTAATGTCATCATGGACTTGGTATCGCCCCTTCATTATTCTATTATCAACTTTAATTTACCTTCAATCATTAAAATAATTTATTTCCCTTGCTTAATGGTATTACTTAAATCTAAAAATCTCTGAAAAGTGACAAGTAATGTGGTATACAGTATTACTATTCTAAACATCCTCTTTTATTATCCATGTTACGCATGTTGGAAGTGTTTTGTTCCCTATTGTTACATCACTATAAGAGACTACATTTGTGTATATAGATGCTTAAATGTAGGTCAATTGTGAAAGATAATAAGAATACAAGTGATAATTTACGCTTCTGGGTTTTCAGCTAGAGCTGGAATTTTGTCTGGTTTTTCTGGAATTGAATCAGTTCCCGGTCCCGAGTTGCCTCAAATCGACTTTCTTAATCGCTTTAATGGTTTGATCTCCCTTCTTGTTTGCATTAATTTTACATTTTGCATTCGTGGTCCATGTAATAGACTGACATGAGACTAGCACTACTTCTTTTGCAGAAGAAAACCAAAAGAAGTATGCAGAAAATGATGCAAGATTTAAAGAATCTCCCCTGCTGAAGAAGCTGCTAGAGAAATCCAAATTGAATAAAGAAAAGTAAATCCTTGTACTTAATGTTCTACTTTTTATGTTGGAACAATTGCCGAACCTTCAATGGGACTACATATGAACAGAAGTCTGAACTCTGCATTACTAATTTGTATTTGGCTAATTGATAAACACTCACATAGGAGGCTAATTATGTTTCAGAATGAAGATGGCTTCTCATTATTACTTAAACGAGTCATAAAGGTCCACTTTCATATTAATCATTTATCGATATGATGTGAATTTTAAATGGTAATGTTACTATGTCATGGAAAATTTCAGGAACCGGCAAGATATTGAAAACAAGTACTGCTTGCGTGGGGCAGAGTGGGGTGTAGGGGATTGTTCAGCAGAGGGCATGTCACCGGAGGACAGAGAGAACTTTATTTCAATGTTGAAGCAAAAGGCTGGAGTAAATGAATGAACCATGTCTAGGTAATGCTTTACTAGATTAGCCGTTAAGAATCTGCCGTGGAAGATCACTTCTGAAGTTGTTTTCTCCCTGCTGCAAGCCTGCGAGTGTACTCATTTTTTGTTGATCATTTACTATTTATGTAATATTAATGAGATGATACCTTGTGATGACTCTATCATCTACCCACCTTTTGTTAAGGCTCATTAAAGTGATCATATCAATATTTTCCGGAAGTATAAATTCTTTTATTATGTTTTCGTCTTCCATGACGCGACTTTCAGTTCATTGTTTCTTTGAGTGTATATAACCATGAGAAATTTTTACATAGATTGTTTTAATAAAAAATACAATGGAATGGTTGTATTGGTTTAGGTTAACATGCTTACGAATACCACTCGACCATTTCTTAAAATGTACCAGCTTTCACGGCAGCAGCAACATGATGAATAAAGGCCAAAGCGAAGTAACCAGCAGCTGAAATGTCCATCAGTAGCATAGAACTGACGGAACAACCAATTTGATGAAAGGCATGAGAGGGAGTAGAGTGGAACGTCTTGACTAGAACAATATACTCAACTATCTTTACTAGGAATTAAAGGAGGTTATAAATTTTCTAGCTGGGATTTTGATATTTCGAATCTTAAAGTATTTCAGATCCAATCTCGGAAAGATTGAGAAAATCACTAACGATCCTGATAGGATCTCTATTCTTAAACATCGAAGCTTGTTTTTCATTTATTGTAAAATGCACAAGTGACCTCAACACACAACTCGGTTCCTACTTCAAGCTCAAGCCCCAAATGCTGCACCAAGCTTTTGAGCATTCAGAGGTGAAGTCGTTCCACTTAAAAGCTCTTATAGATGGCAAGTCATGCGCTTGGAAGATTACTGAATTATATAAAATCTTCACGAAAAAAGATATCATCAACGACAACGTGGGGTTGCAACTATCGACTATGCACCATCAGAGGATTGGTGGGAGACATGACGTTGACTTATATTTACAGTCAAGAAAAAAATAAATACCACAAAATTGAGAGAACGAGATGTTGCTCAAACATTAAAACATATCTCTGCAAGGCTTTCTCATTTTCTTGGCTAAAGCTTAAAGTTTTACCACAGAACATTTCATAATTTGCTCAAAAAAATCCAATTAACATACGTTTCAAAGAGATTTTTGAAGCCATAATTACCCATTTCAACCTTATACATTTGAATAAATTTATGGGTAAGTTCATTATCTTCCCCTAATATTTGATTTTAGAAAAAATATATATTTTTTATTTATTTATACTTTCTAGAAATGAGGTTTCGTATTTGATTAAAGTAGAAAATTTTTTATTAATTCTAAAATCCGTAATTTTAAGCCCCCAACCAATCACTAAGATTGGAGTTGGACATGCACAAACACAATTGTTTGGTTGGCAAGGAAATGACAACCCAGCATGGACACGCAGGGGCCTTGATAAAATTTCTGGGAAATTTTAGGGGTGGTTTTGAGTTTCCCAGTCAAACTATGCAAAAGACAAATCCCAATTTTACCTTGAAATCATTATGAGCTTCTGCCTTTGCAAGCTCATCGACCAGCAACAATAGTTGTATTTTTTCTTTTTTTCCAATTTTCACGCTTAAAAAATTTAAATTAAAAAAAAGAGTTTTACAAGTATCCAGATTCTCAATCACAGGTACGTCTCACTCAATTTTAGTTTATTAAGGGATTATTCGAGTTTTGTTTCGATGCTCAATTCTTATATTTTTATGAGAAATTTCATGTTAGGGTTTGAGTTGATACAATTAATTGACTGTTTTAGCTACAATTTGACTTGTTTTGTTTACTTCGTTTGTGGTCGGGTACGAAGAAGCGCTTCATTTAGTTGGAAAAAAAAGAAATCATGATCTTATGTGTTTGTATGTTATGATTTCGATTATGACATACGTTTTATCTCTTCTAATTGCAGGATAATTTGTGGGACTAGTTAGGTTTCACATTCTGAAAATTATGTGGGTTGTTAGAAGTTTGAAATTTTGAGGAGTTAGAAAGTTAGGAAGAGACATTCTGATTGGAGGTGTAGAAAATGTACCGGACTGTGGCTACAGCCACGCCTAGGGGTGGGTTACCAAGTGATAGTGGGGATTCTGTTGTGACTTTGGATCAAGTTCCACGGTGGAGCGATGCAGAGCACAGGTCTTCTTTGGTATATGAGAATGAAGACTCTTCGTTTTCTAATTCATATTTTCCCGATCCTTTAATGTCTTCTTCCGGGGCAGAAAGTGCTAGTAGTGGGATGGT
The DNA here is from genome assembly GCA_026225775.1 of Bursera palmeri. NCBI lineage: Eukaryota > Viridiplantae > Streptophyta > Magnoliopsida > Sapindales > Burseraceae > Bursera > Bursera palmeri. The sequence continues at coordinate 4,659 of JANKKB010003577.1, forward strand.
TTCGAGGTTTCCTATGGATCATCAGATCAACTTGAAGATATACTTGTGGAGGGGAAACCCCTGGAATCTTGAGGTGGATGCTGTTGTGAATTCTACAAATGAGGTGAGCACTAAATACTTTATTCTGCCTCCTTTGATCATAAGTACGATGATGTTACGGGAAAAATTTAATACTTTTTTCTTCAGTCTCATTGTCACACGTTGTCATGGCTTTTATTACTTTTGTGATTTTGGCAGCTCACTGCTCCTGGGTAGTTGTGTAATTGGAGGGTTGAGTTGGTGTACCATTAAATAGGATAAAAAGATAAGGGCTATTATAATCACAAGCTTCTTCACTGTATTCAAATTTGAGGACCATAACTTTTAATTATTTTTTTTTCTTCACTCGTGATGGACTCTAAACACTAGTATTTGAACTTTCTTTTTCTGAATCACCATCTCTATGGAAAATAGTGTGTTGATTTATTTTGCCAATGTGCAGAATCCAATTCATGCAGTTGTCTTGAGTTTGTAACTTCAATGTTTGTACCATGGATGTGTAATAATTATGTTCAGGAAGTTTCTTTTACAAGGAGTGACTACAAAAGCTTCTCAACTCTCTGTAACGCGTGTAGGGGAGTTCCAGCTAGCTCATCACCTTATAAATGAGGCTTTTGTCCCGAGTCTGTGTCTGCTGCCAAGAAGCTTGATGATTTATTAAATTGCCTAAGTGCTTGTAACTTGATTCTCTTGCCTAATTGAGATATCCACATATGTTGAGATTTATTTTAAGTTCATCCAAATGTACCACAAAGTATTGAGTCTGGAGACATAGAATCTTCATTACATGGGTAACTAGTAAGGTGAAAGCAACTAATTATATATATTTTATCTTTGATGCAAATCTTTATTATATATTGTTGACAGAACTTGGATGAAGCACACAGCAGCCCTGGTTTGCATGCGGCAGCTGGGCCTGGTCTCGCGGAAGAATGTGCTACACTGGTATGTTAACCGTAAATGATTGTTTCTCTAGATTCTATAATTTTATATAAATATATATATATATATATATTATGTCATGAGGCAGTAGACTTGGGAGTCCCTGATAATCTGTTAAACAAATATCTACATGATAAGAGAGGAATTTTAGAACATAGGATCTAAAGTGGTTCTTGTATGCAAGCACATACTAAGAGAGGAATCAAGTTTTCGTTGAAGCTTTTTATCTGTCTAATTGTTAGGAACATTGTCAGGACATAGAAGTCAGTGAAACTGACTTTATATACTTATTATTCTTGACAGGGTGGATGCCGGACAGGGATGGCAAAAGTAACTAACGCATATGATCTTCCTGCTAGGTGTGTGTACTGGTGCATTTTTTATATCCAAAGTGTAAATAACAGAAAATATGTGAAAGTATTTAGAAGACCACTGATACACTTAGAAGATTAGAGACATTTGTAGAACATCATTATATGTAATACGCAAAGTAACACTGAAAACTTGTAATATGTATAGAAATTATTACTATTATTCTGCATGCATTTGTTCTTCTTAGTTCACTCTTACTAATGAGACATCTTTGTTGTATTTTTATTGGTATATGATGTTCATCTATTGTTCATCAAGTCACTTGAGTGCTTATGATTAAGAGCATTTCACCGAAACTCTCTAGATTGAGATCTTGCAATCAGTCAATTTTGTGTTCATTCTATTCAAGGAAACTCTAGATTGAGATCTTGAATCAGTCAATTTTGTGTTCATTCTATTTAAGGCATACTTGGTACCTCATGATTTGGCAGTCTGTAACAATGTATATGTTGCATGCTTTAGCAATATTTATTATAATTTGCTATCTGATGCACTTCCTTTACAAGAATTCATGGTATGGAATTTTTTTATTTGTGAAGTTTTAGGTTCATGAAATTCTATTTTAAATGGAAATTGATTCTTTTTATTTTAATGATATTAATAGGAGGGTTATCCATACAGTTGGTCCCAAGTATGCTGTAAAATATCATACTGCTGCAGAGAATGCTCTGAGTCATTGCTATCGATCTTGCCTTGAACTTCTGATTGAAAATGGGCTTAAGAGGTGGTTTGGTAGCAAATGCTACATTGCTTTTTTTCTTGCAGTTTGGCGATCTATTTGTGCTTTTCTTATAGTTTGTAAGATCTGACACTTATTTTTTGTTTAATATATATGAATGCAGCATCGCTATGGGATGTATTTACACAGAGGCCAAAAACTATCCTCGTGAACCAGCTGCTCATGTGGCTATAAGTGAGGACTTCTCCTATATGTTTTTGTTCTTTGATTAATTCTTTTGATCTATTTAAAACATGGGGAATATTTGGACATTACAGAAAATGAATAATGTATTCTAGATCTATTAATACTTAAGAAATTTTGCCTGCTGATGCTAATTACAAGTTTCAATTGCTTTCTTATCCATAAAAAGGGAAAATATAGTTTTAAAATTGGTGTCTCGGAAGAAGTTATAAAACTAATCATACCAATGCTGCATTCCTAATTGCTAACTACCAAAATTTAAATTGTTTTCTTATCTACGGGGGGAAAAGGAATAAAAGTGTTTTAAAAATGTTTCATTTGAAGAAGTTCTAAAACCAATCACATACCAGTAGTGGTCATGGCTTTAACTTCCCCAAGGGTACCTCTTTGTCTGATGGATTTGTAACTTCAAATGCTATACCCAAAACAGTGGAGCCAATATCTTTCCCAAGTGACAAAAATAGTTATAAAATGACACTTGCGTTTTTAGCTTCAATTAGTGAATATGTTTACTTATTTGTTCATGTGAAATGCAAAAGCACTTGTAATCCTATCTTTGTGTAATGATCTGTTAATGTGTGCATTTGGAAAGTTAATTGTTCTTCTTTCTGTCATTATCTCCTAGTCATATTAGTTTGCTTAATCTTCAGGAACCGTACGGCGGTTTCTCGAGAAGCAAAAAGATAAGATTACTGCTGTCGTCTTTTGTACTACCACATCATCTGATACAGAAATATATAAAAGGTATAGTCATATTACAATTTATTTTTATTACCTTACAGGTGCAAACAATGTTTTTTAGATAAATTTGTATAATGGATTTTTTTGTCATGTGGCACTTGCTGTTATTTCTGTTATTAATATATATTTAATGATTCTTCTCTGCTTTAGGTTTTATCTCATCTTAGTACTATATTTCTATTGTAGATTGCTTCCCCTCTACTTTCCTCGAGATAAACATGAGGAGGAGGTGGCCATTTCAAAGCTTCCTGCTGATGTAGGGGATGAGAATGGTGAGACAATTATAGATGAACGTAAAATTAGGATAAAGCCATTGCCGAAAAAGACTGTCCCAAAGCCTCCCCAAGATCCAGTTGAACTTCCAATCAGTGATGTTGGCTTGGTACGAAGGTCAGTTAATTACTTAATAATAAAAACTGGGTAATTTTATGTATGCTTAATTTTTTCTTTTGGCATCGGTTGTGTACTTGTTGGTTCAGTCTGATGATGTGTGCAGTTTCAGAGACATTTGCTCATATATTTGATGTTTTTCTTGTTTTAGCTAACTTATTGTTTTCCACATGGTACTATGAAATTATTACTGGCTCTGTTGTATTAAAATTGTCAAATAATTTACTGGATGAATATTGTTGTCACAGGAACTCGTCATATTTGGATTCATATTTGGATCCTGCCTTTATGTCCTTAATTAAAGATCCAGATCAGAGACGCAAGGAACAATGGGAAAAAACTGCTCAAGCACAAAGTGGGTTTAATTGTGCTAAACTGCTTGGATTTGGTGATCTTGGTGGACCACCATTGTCCGCTGCTGAAGAATATTCACTTCATTCAAGATATCTTTCTAAAGCAAACTGTCTTAATCTTTCTGAAATCGCGGAGATGAAAATTGTGTAGGAATTCAAACATCATTTGGTTTACATACCTACATCGCATTTTAATTGTTTTTGCATATTAATCTACTTTTTCATTGCATCACTGGTTCTCCATAATTAAGTTTACTAAGGTATTTTAGTTGGTGGGTGTCAAGGTGGCTTTAACATATGTTATGGTTTAATGGTCCTGTAGTGTAAATCGCATTAAGTTTGTTTTCTGTTTCTGTTTCAGTTACCGTGGTGGGGTGGACAGTGAAGGACGTCCTGTAATGGTTGTTGTGGGAGCACATTTCTTGCTGCGATGTCTTGATCTTGAGCGTTTTGTTCTTTATATTGTGAAAGTAATCTATTTACAACTTGCTTCAATTTTGCATTTGTTGGCAACTCGAACCTTTAATAATTATTTGTGTTGGAAAACGCTTCTCTTTATGATGCTCTTTTCCTTTTTGACTTGTCTTATCCTTGTTGATAACTGACTTTTGGAACTAAGTGTATTGATTTTTTATCTCAGGAATTCGAACCTTTGATTCAGAAGCCTTATACTATTGTATACTTTCATTCTGCAGCATCTTTACAGCTGTAAGTTTTACCTAGTTTGGCTTGCAATAATTTGTGCTTTTGCCAAATTAAACAGGTCACCAATTTACTAAGAGTCTTTCATTTTGTTTGAGATTTATTGCCTATTTGGAAATTTTGTTAAGTACGTAAATTGTATCAAGGGTAATTTATTTGCTATTATATTGTATGTCTCACTTGTTCTACTATCATAATTCTTATTTGAAATCAGCCAACATAAATGACGGTAACAAACCTTCTAACGAGTGTTGATCCTTGTTATTTCTGTCAAAACAATAAAGGAGACAAGGGAGAATTGTTATTTCTTTCATTTGTGTCGAGTAACATGCATATCCTTTCGTGCATATCTTAGAAGGTGATATCCCTTCTTATATTTCCACATCTGGGCTTTGATTTGTATCAATGATAGTATTGGATGCTGAAACATTATGGCAATCATTTCCATGCCCATCCAATGCTCTGTTGTAATTATCAAATCTTCTTGTACTCTTTAATTACTTAAACTTTTGTCTGATTTATGTTGCATTTTCACTCAATAAATCAGGTAGGAAGAACAATTTCTATGACCGAGAATGGTTTAATAACCGTCATGATTTTGAACTTACTAAATAAGAATTTCATTTCACTTAAAACGGTGGGCACATTTTATTGATTGAAATTTGTTCTTAGCTGGCTGGGTTTCCCAGCTTGCTGAACAACCTTCTCTTTGAGTTTCTTTGCTAGCATTATGAATTGCATCTCTCTGTGCCTTGGAGCATTGAGAGTTCTGAAATTTTGAACAGGAATAATAAACCTAATTGTAAATGGGCCCCTGACTGGAGATGTGCATATGAAACATGGATATTTCTTTTATAACTAGTCATGTTCTGCTCACTCAATGTTATCTGTTTCTGTGGTATACAGCCAACCAGACCTCGGATGGATGAGAAGATTACAACAGATACTTGGCCGTAAACACCAACGTAACCTGCATGTATGTTGTACTTATAATTCCTTCTAGTTAGAGAGCACATAGGCATGCTTGGTTCTGATTGCATCCTCTGCTTTATGTAGGCAATTTATGTTCTTCATCCTACTTTCCACTTGAAGGCTGCCGTTTTTGCACTGCAAATGTTCGTAGATAGTGTGGTATGTCTGAAACTGTTTCTCATTGAACTGTAGTCGGCATGTCTATCTACTTTGAAATTTTACTGTATCTGAATGTCGGTAACTAATTGGTATTCTTTAGGTGTGGAAGAAAGTGGTATATGTTGATCGGCTTCTGCAGTTGTTTAGATATGTTCCTCGTGAGCAGTTGACCATCCCTGATTTTGTGTTCCAGTTGAGTTCTCCGGATCTTCTCTTTTTGATAATTTATTTTTGTTTCTAATGAACCAAGAATAGGTACTCCGTTGCACTTCAACGAGTGAGTTGCTCTAATAAATCCATTTGAAAGTTTCTTGGCTATTCGCTTAGTTGACCCTACAATCTGAATAGTGGTTGTACTGGGTACATGAGCCAGTGGTTTCTGATAAGAAGTCAGGCCACCAGCTACCCCTCTCCATATTGGTTTTGTAGACGTTCCACTAGTTGCATCTTGCATACTGTTATCTCTAGTCTACAATTTGGATGGTGGAAACATGAATAGAAAAGATTGATTCTAATTTTCTGTTGCGTGGTTGATGCAGGCATGATTTAGAAGTGAATGGAGGAAAGGGTCTTATTGTGGACCCTAGAACAAAATATGTATATCAACGGCCATAGGCACTAGTTCCGCCGGCTGAGTAAAAGCAATGATTCACATATTGTGTCTGTTTTTATGGTCTTTGGTAGGGCAAAGGGGTTTGTATTTGGTTGTTAATCGTGTACAAATAGTATCTTGATTTATTATGTTATTTGTTGAGCAATGATCTGTTTGTTCTGATGATGGAAATAAAGCTTGTTCATTTTGTATCATGTTGGATGAACTCTTCTCAATAATAATTCAAGGTGATTTGAGCTTTGTTAATAGCTGGAACTTTTAAACACTATCTGTTGCCAGATATGAAAGCGTACATTTTTAAGTTGTTTTAATTTCATTATTATAGAAAAACAATGAGTGTCACGGGATTTAATGGCATTATCATCTCATTTAGAATCTCTTTAATGAATGTTGATCATTTATGATAGGATTTGAAATAATTTTTTGGATGAGCCATATAATTGTACGAAAAAATCTTTGCGTACTCATCGAAGAAAGTTTAAGAAACATTCATTGTATCAAAATGTGATACATTCATAAAATTTGATGAAACATTCATTGTATCAAAATGTGATACATTCATAAAATTTGATGAATTCTACAAGAACAATTTTTTACTTAAAACTCTTAGTTTTTTTCGTGAAAAGTATAAAAGGATTAAAAGAAAAAAATTCAATCTCTTTAAAATAAATATATTATTATTAAATATTCAATTCTTAATTTACTATTAGGGACAAATAGTTTATTTCAAAAATTATTTTTAACATTCACCTAATCTAACTTGAATCCTAATCTTTTAAATATTTTTCATCAAATTTAAACCAAAATCAATTATAATTTAATTAATCATTAAAAAAACGATGAATTATAAGTCACCTAAATTTATGATAAAATTATTTATTATTTATTTTAATTTATTCATCTTGTTCTCCCTAAAATACATTGATGAAATATAAATTCAAACTTAAAAAATAAATAAATAAATAAAAATAACTGAACTCCAGAAACACACAATGCTAAGATTGCATCATCCTTATATCCATAATAAATATATATATATATATGGACAAATAAAAAATGTTAGGTAACAGAAGAGGTCTGGAAGAGAGGCATGATAAGAAGGCCTAGATGCAGGCGTGAGCTGATAAACAAAACGGCGAGAGGCAAAGCAAAGTTGTAGATGAAACATTCCGAAACGTTTTCATCATCTGACATAGACGGCTTGAGATATTCAAGGCCCCTTCCCGAAAATATCATGCGGTGAAGATCTTTGTAGGATGCAACGTTTCAGGAAATAAGCCCAATAACATATTCTAATCCCTACTGCATGTAATTGGAAATAGAGACACGTCACCTCTATCCACTTTTAACCAAGAAAAAGATAACAATAATATTTTCTGAGGACAAAACCCGGGTTGGTCAAGTGGGTCTCTCTCTCCTCATTTGCGGCAGCGGCAGCGGCTTTCTGGTTAGTTTTCCGATTAATACACTCTCCGGCGGTCTCAACACTCGACTCTTCTACTTTTCAGCCAAGCTTTTTTTTTTTTTCCGATTACTCTTGTTGTCTATGTAGTTTGTTAATTTCTTGGAATCATAATTCTCTCAAAACCAATTTTTGTTTAAAATAAAAGAATCAATATACACTTGAAAGTTGATCTAAGCGAGTAAATATAGCCGTCTTTTATGTACATTATTCATTATTGTTATTTGATCACGAGATGGCCCCATGTAATCCCACTTTTGCTTGAGGAAGAAGGGAAAAAATTCAAAATAAAAATCTCTTTTTTTTTTTTTTATCTGTTTTGATTATACTGGTTAATAATCACCTAGCAACATGAATTGAAAATCAGTTTTGTGTGACTACAGATGCAAAGACTGTTGCACTCATAGTTTTATACTGCACAAGTAAAGTTCCATTTCCTGGAAAGGATGGCGCAAGGCCTGTCAATAAGCACACTAACAACCTCTGGAAATGGTGGGATTTGTGGTTCAGCTTCTTCATGGAGAAGGCATTTCAAGGTAGAGAAGAAAACCCATTTGGGAATTGATAGGCAATATCTTTGGCATCATTGTGTTCAAAGCTTGTACTTGAGAGGTAACCCCAATACATTAAGACAAAGAAATGTGAAGGTTCAAGCTGGTTGGCTCTTCAAAGGTGGTGACCAGGGGTTGGATGCAAGCTCAGAGCGTAGTGAGAGTGCTAATGAGGATATACTGATTTTATTTTTTCAGCTAGACTTGGCAACTCGAGTACAGGTTTGACTGGCGGTTTTATATTTTATTATGCATAGTGAAAATGGTTTAACAGCTCTCCTAGTTTGAGGGTGGTGCTCATGAGCTTTGATAGTTAAATGCAGTGCGCTTTAAACATGGAGCAGTATGAAATTGCACAACAATTGAGGAATAAGCTGACTGAGGTTAGATCTGTAATCCTGTGTTTGTTTGATGACACTCATGAAGAGATCACTTCCGCAGTAACCTGCCTAAAGGACTTGTTAAGAAGCATGTTGCTCACTAATTGGGAATTTCAATGAAGTCATGTTGTTTGTGTATTTAGTGCTGCTTGTTATGTTCTATGCAGAGGAATTTTTTCATGTTACCTGATGGAGTATCAACATGTCACATCTTAAATTTGCAAATGCTTGCTTGCATTAATACAGATGTGCAATTGAAATTAGCCTCCTTGCATCGTACTGTTCAGTGTGCTTAATAAGTGTTCTTCTTGGAAGGTTGAAGAAGAAATAACCAGGCAAATAGAGGCAAAAAGAGGATTGTCTTCAAAGAATGAAGCTCAAGATAAGGCCATCGGTATTATACGTCTCCGGTGAGCCCACATCATGTTGTCATTTTTCCTTTTTTGGGTCATTTTTGGTGGTGGCTTATTGATTTATTTTGAAAGTTTAATGGGACCATTTCTCCTTATTCCCTGCAGTGCAGACCTGCAGAGTGCAATTGAGAGTGAAAATTATGCTTTGGCAGCTGAACTACGGGATCAAATTTCCAGGCTAGAGGCAGAGTCTTTGGCTGCATCAGCAAAAGCGCTGGTCTTTGAAAATGCACAATATGCATTTCGTCTAGGGCAGAAAGTAAAGCATAAAGTTTTTGGTACTTAATTAGTATGCTTTTCACTGCATTAATTCGACTTGATTTTTTACTTATTTTTATGCTCTTAACTTCGATTAAGACAAATGTGACCTTGTACTATGTAGACAGAATCCTTCTTAGTATTATCATTTATCTGACCTGCATGTCAAAGTCCTCATAGAATTATGGACTTTGATGAAGTCCAAAAGAATTATATGCAATAAATAAATCTGAGAGATAGCTCATCCCTTTCTGATGATCTAACAATTTGTGCTTGATTTTGTCTCAAAGTTTTATGGGTTTGCTTATTGGCTTCATTAAGTCCTGCAGTGTAATCCCTACCCTGAGCTAGCTTGGATGTCAGGTCCTGCCTGACTCCATGTTGTTTTCATGTCATGATAGTGTGTTTTCTGCAAAACGGAATACAATCCCAGAATTTGCTGAAAGGTTGCGAAAGGTTTTAGAATATTGCAAAAGAAGTATGTGAAAGGTTTTGGAAAGTCGTGGAATGTTGTAGAAGACTCAATAACATCATGAAATATGGTGGAAGATTTTAAAAGTATATAGAAGAACTTTCAGAGAAACTAGGGTGATTTGGAGGGCTTTGGTCTTTTCTAGAAGGTGGTGAAAGTGAGCAGAAAACTCAGGATTCTGAAGATATTTGTAGAAGTCTCTAGCGCTCTTGAGAAGGGTTTAAGCGTAGGATCTTGAAGACATCTCTAGAGCACCCTAGTTAATAAAAGACCCTAGGTGTGCTTGGAGTGCAAGTTTCATATGTACTAGACTTCTCTAGACTAGAGAAACTTCTAGGTAATTGTACTTACCAATACGTTAGTGACACTTGTACATAACTATAACCACATGTTAAGGAGGTTATGACAATAAATAAGAGTGAGATCTCATTTGTAAAATGTGTATGTATGACATGTAAAGGGAGAACACAAAGGCAGAACTTGAAAGTAGGAAAAAGACACTAAAGTTCTCAAGTTATGATTTTAACTTTGAGTTATTGTAATNGTAATATTATCCCGCATTCTTGTGTCCTTTTACTATTTGAATCTCTTGTGTTAGTGAAGTTAGTTTACCTTATGTACATTAAGAGGATTTGTAGCGCTTAAGATCGTACGTGTCGCTTCGATAAATTCTTAGGCTTTGATATTTAATATCAAAGTGGATTTAGTTGAGGTTTAAATGAAGCTATGGAGGTTCTCTGAGAGGTGTTAAGAACAAGTAAAAGGGGTAGACACAATGGTTGAGATAACGATTTGAGCTACGAAAATAGGGGTGTAAGGTTGCTTCCAGCCTGGGGGATAAGATTGGCAATCAAGATGAGTCTCATGAAATAGTGAGCAACATGGATACTAGGGTTGCATAGGTGGAATGGGCAATGGCAAATGGCCAATTCCAAGGAGAGGTCGGATCAGCTTGAGCAAAGCATGAAGGAGCTTCATGGCCCATTAAAGCACCATTGGAAGAGCTTCAAGAGTTCATGTAAAACTCTGCGACATCCACTTTTGAGGCAGTACATTAAGAAAACTATGCTTTCCAAGCAAAGGTTCCAGAAACTTTAACAACTATGAGCTCAAGTGGCTAAGCTTAGTGCGGGTCTAGAGGATATTAAGCTTGATTAGGCGTTGTGCAAGAGGGTGGTTGCTAACAGCTCAATCACAAATGATGCAGTCTACGTCATTTAGCAGGTAGAATTCCAAATCCAAGGAATTCAATTGAGAAACAAGATGCCAAGGAATTGGATAACTTCGAATGGCACATGGAGAAGTATTTACCCAAGTGAACCGTGCAGTCTTAGGTGCTACAAATCCCTTTTAAACATCTAAATCAACCTAAATCCCCCAAACAAAGAGGCTCAAACAAGAGTACAAAGACACAAGAGATAAAGGAATGAGGAATTTATTATAATACAAAATTACAACCCTAACTTGAGAGCTATAATATCTCTCTTCTCAAGGTTCCAAGCTCTTACTCTTGTAAGCTTTACATGCCTTACCTCTGTTTAAAAATGAGGTCTTACTCTTATTTATGGACATCCACCTCCTCAATGTGTGGTTTCAATGCATACAAGGGTCACTACTCTACTAGCTAAGAGCAACTACCTAAAAGCTTCCTTACTCTAAAAAGTCTTAGGATATGTACAACTTACTTGGACTTCAGCATATCTAGAGACTTTTACCTCGTAGTGTGTTCTAAAGATGTCTCTGAGGTCTCAAACCCTTCGATAGAGTTGTAGAGACGTTTGCAACTATTTTTAAAACCATTAGTCTTTTGCATACTTCTGTCCCCTACAGAAATCCAGCTCTGCAAGACACTCTAGTTTCCTCATTGTTCCATGCTTTCTAGAACTTTTTGCACTCTACCATGATGTACTGGAGTCTTCTGCAGCATTCCATAACTTTTTACGACCTTCTGAACCCGGAAGGGCATGTTCCGGATCCTTCTAACACCTTCCAGAAGCTCCTATCACACCTTAGAATTCTGTTTCATCTTATTGCAAATCTACGGTCTTGGCATGAAAACGCTATAGAGTCATGCAGGATGTGATACTATGCTAATCTTTTTTTGTCTCTCTCTTGACATATATATTCGGATTACTGCTGAGTGTCATACCCTTCACATCCCAACCCCCAAGTAATTAAAAGAGAGTGGAATGAAGATGCATAGTTCATCCTATTCAAGAAAAAAGAAAAATGTGTACAACTAGTTTGAGTGGGAAATTTTTGCATTTTTCTTTTTCTTTTTCCTTTCTCCTTGCTTTTTAATGTTTCTAAAAGCCGTTCTATAATTTTAGGCTATCGAGCTGTGATTTGTGGAATGGATCCAGTGTGCTGTGAATCTAGTTCATGGATGGATACTGCACAAGTTGAGAAGTTGCCCCGAGGCTCTAATCAGCCATTCTATCAGGTTTTATTAATCTCACCACTGGTTGATTTAACTTTTAAGAGGCTGGACATCATCCTCAGAATGTGGAAATATTTTTTTAATGTGATAAACTTTATGGAAGTGTATCGTGTTTGCCCTGTATTCCTAAATCTAATCTGTGCTTCCTAACATATAGGACTTCGCCCTAGTCTTATGTAAAACTTTTAACACTAGATTGCCTTTCACTATATTATGGGGTCGAAGTGGAGCATTGGCCTGGCCCTTCTCTACAAGAATTACAGATTCCTGAAGAGGAATTTGGATATCTAAATGCAAAAAGCTCTCCCAGCTTTTACAGTCACTAGATTAAATCATTTTTCAGATAGCATTTTAAATGAGTTCGTTTTTATTTCTTATTAGGTCCTGGTTGATGTACATGAAGACCCTAATCTCTTAGTGGCATATGGTAATTGCAGCTTTTTTACCCTACTTTTTGCTAATATAAATTACCTTTTCTGTTTGTACCGAAGGCATGTTGTCCTTATTCAAAAACAATATGTATGATTAAAAGTTAAAACTACATAACACCTGACATAGAGAGATATATCATAGGCTCTTGGAGCTGCAATATCCTGTGTGACATTGGAAGTTATTGCTATTTTGTCTTGGCAAATGGTCTGGTGATTTGAGTATTTTTCCTTGATTGCAGTTCCTGAAGATAATTTGTTAGCCCCTGACGAACCAGACAAGGTTAGTAGAATTATCGTTTCAAATCATGAAACATTCTCCTAGCTATCTTTTTTATTACATGTGTACTGTATTTATCATGTACAGGGGCGGTTCGATCATCCCTATGTTTCTTTTTTGTTCTATGGGATGGATCCAGCAGGAGATTTCATCCCAATCAAGCAACTGCGTGAGAAGTACAACAGGCCTCGTCATGAAGTGCCCGCAGATCCAGAAGATGGAGAGGTGCAATGATGATGCTCAAGAGAGTATCTACTTGAGATTTAGGGGGACCGAGATATCAAATCCTTATGGTACTAAAATTTTGTGTCAATCTTTGGATTAGATATATGCAGTACTTCGCAATGGAGTGGGCATGTAACGTGTATGTGATTCTGATTCTTGTATATCCTATATTTTCTTTCTTTCTTTAATTTTCTTTTTTTCCCATATAGGGGAATGCAGCCCTCTTCTAATTGATATGGGTAAAACCAATTCGAGTAGGAAGAGATTCTGTATTTATTTGTCTCGTTGGGCGAAAGAAAATAAATAATACGGATACAGTGAGTAAAGTTTGTTGTGCTGATGCCAGAATTTGTGTTTACTTGATAATATTTGATGAAATCCTGAGGCCTGTCCAGATTTCGAAAGAACTGACACAATCCGCTTTGCCAGTTTATATATATATAATGTGTACATTAGTCTAACAATTCAAAGCAGGTTTCATGTTCAGGCATGATTAATATCATCGTAAAAAAGTCATAGCTTTTTTCTCGCATTTCGGTTATTTCAGAATCAGTTTTGTAACATCTAGTGCTACCATACACCCAATAAAATCGATCAATAGATGGATGGTCCCGAAGAGGAACAAAATGAGCAAAGATCCTCTACGTCTTCCTGTTAATTAGTGAGACCTTGTTTAGAAACAATGAACAATCTGTTTACAAAAATGTCCTTACCAGTTTGACTTAGGGGTGGTAATATAACTTGTCTCTTTACTATTCCA
>JANKKB010003578.1:0-45897 GCA_026225775.1 Bursera palmeri
TTTTATATTATTTTAGTAAAAAAAATTAAGAATATCCTTATAATATTAATTAGTTTTAAAGGGATGAATTTATTATTTTAGATATATCATAGGAATGTTTATGATATTTTTCTTAATTTTTACTGTAGCACCATTAAATATAACTAACGGTGCTACAGTAATAGGGGGTTCTGTGTTAGTTTTAATTTTAGTAGGATGATGAGTGTTAGTTTAAAATTCAGTTGGGTGTTTAGTTTTGGTGTTTAGTTTTCTTTTTAAATTCTTTGGGGGGTTGAGAGTTAATATCCCGTTTATGATCAGCAACAAAAGAGTCTAGGTCTGCGCCAATCTAATTTTGGGGCCATCATTGTCAAGAATAAGGTGAACCCATTATGATTAGCTTCAGTTTGTGGCCTTTGTTGAGCAACCCAAGAACATTAACCCCCAAAATCTGGTTAGAAAGTTTAGTAGGCTAGTGTTGGTAGATATTACTAGCTAGACTTATTAATGTGAACACTGATGGGCACTGATGACTGAAACAAGGGACCAGATATGGGTCAATGCCTCTTATTTAGTACATGTTTTTAGATGTGTCCATACTTGGTCCATGGACCGCTTGAGCAATTTTCTTTATCACAAGTCAGTACCTAAGAGTAAGTGGGACTTGGCCACCACAAGTTAAATGTTGAAAGATGATGATGTTAACGGAAAGACACAACATTACTCTGCTCAAATTGTTGTTACTTGTCTCATTGCAAAATTGACCCTATTGAGACTCTGTTCCTATTTAAACAGGCAAATGTGTATATATATATCAAGTTGATGAGAATAGGTAACTTGTTTGGCATTGAAGTGTTCAATAATTTGCAAAATTTTGAACCTAACTGCTACCTGCCCACCAACCCAGAATTTGAATATAGCAGACAGTCTCATAAGTAAATTAAAATCATCATTTCTGCAGAACAGATAAAATAGGGTTCTGCAGGTACCCGCTTAGAGTATTGTCCTATGAGTACTAAATTAATTATGGTTGGTGGCAATTTTTCTTCTTTTAATTATGAAGTCTTGACATCTAATCTTATAACAAAAATTGAGTTATGTCTAATCAATAATTAGAATTAGAATCTTACCTCAACCGCAGGTTCTCTTCTTTTCGAACTTTTTAAAGATCGGAACAACTTGCAGTACTTTTCTACTGTTCTTTTCTTTCCTTCAAAGCAACAACTTAACAGTAACATTTCCTGTGCAGCAAGTGAAAAAAAAATATATATATATATATATATACACACTAAGAAATTATGAATGGTAGTTGTTGAATTGAATTGATTATGTATACTAATCTGATGGATCTCTTAACAAACAAAATTACAAAGTAAGAAAGAGGGATTAATGAATGTACTATGTATAGGGGTTTGCTTATCTGTACATTTCTAACCTAATTCGATAAACAAGTGATTTGTAGTGAAGAGGAAGATCCCAGTATAATGTAGAACCAACTATTTGATTCCAAATCATATACAAAGCCAACAGTACACAAATTTGGTAGTAACGTGGTTGGTAATAGACAGGCATGATCACCATTTGATCTTGTTAATTTGTGTCTAATGAATGATTGGGTGGGGCCAGTTCCAGTGGTTAATATGCAAAATCAGTGAATAAGGAGATTTTTTTAATTAAAGGCTAAAAGGGTTAGAAAATTAGAAAAAAAGATAATGAAAAGATATCATTTCTGCCTTAAATTGATGCTGGACTGGGTCCTGAATTTGCTATATGCCGGCAAATCTAGTTGTAGTACAGAATGCAATGCCAATACCCAGAATAATTAAATTATTGAAATCCAAAATTAGAATGATTCATACCATAAGCCTCCAAGCATCACTACCTTATAAACTATGAAGAAACTAATAATGCTTACCGATGTACGTCTGCTGCAATTATGCACTCAAATTTTTTAAAAAAAAAACCCGAAAAGTGAAGGTCACCCACTCACTCTTTATATTCTATCACATTTTTTTGTTTAGGTAATTTATACATGTAAAGTATGAACTGATAATACATGATTTGACTGGTCTTGTGCAACATCACTTATTATTTGAATGTATAGCATACGAAACATGGATTAGCATTTTTGAAAAGTTGATGTTAAACTTGCTTCGACGCATAAACTTGTGGAAACTGGAAAGGGGAGACTTGAATGGATAGACCCATCGAGACTTTTGTGTGAGTGGTTGTAGCTAGAGCGAACAAATTTCAAAATCAAATTTTGTTGAGTTGCCTATCTCCAAAGAAAAGTATGGCGAGTGGCTTCAAAATAAATTGAGATAAAGACTTGTTTCCATGTCCTCTGACTTGTATCTTTTAATTGCATGCTTTTATAATTCGAGTGGTAGAATTTCGAGATACGTGAAAGCTCATTTTCATGGAGAGATTAACAGAGTTGAAGGCTAGAACAATTAACAGTTACCCACTTCAATTTAACATAAATCTTTTCGATATAATGAATGAAACTAATTGGTGGATTAGAATTAAATACAGAATTAAGTGCCAAGTGTGAAGAGTGCGATGAGTGGCTGGGTTGTTGGTAGTAAACTATACACAAACACAGACACGAAAGCAATCTCAATCTCCAGCTAAGCTGGGGATTGCCATATGTAATGTCATCAACATTCAAAACTCCTAAATTTGCTTAACTAGATCTACACTTTTACTGGTCAAACTGCCTGCAACTTTGCAACTGTAATAAGCGACACAACACAACTACTATTTATCAACTTTCATGTCAAGTAGCCAAAACTCAACTCCTTCCCATCAGAGTAATCCTGACCGTCGGATCATTCGAAGGCTACTTTTCTTGTATACCACATACACGATACTAGCCTTTCCAATCCATGGCCGTTTCACCTGTTTAGCAAATTCAAAGCCCCACGCGCCTGTGGACATCGTCTTCCCCATTCGGCACGATACTTGAGAAGAACCGTGTACTTAGAATAGTCGTATTATTTACTAAACATAAAAACGAAATTACACTTTGGAATAGAAGATTTCTGTTATTTTAGGAATGTTAATATTAATTATTTGATTTCTTAAAAAAAAAAAATTCTGCTACAAGATTATTAATAAATTTGCCTTGAGGAAGCATAGAGTCACGCGCTGGAACGGCGTGTTAGAGTGAAAGGAAAATACGTTGCTGTTTTGAATTACTAAGAACATAAAAAATTAAAAAAAAAACGTTTCACGAATGCCAGCTCGAGTGGTTCTGTTTTCTTTTCGCCCAGCTTTAATTTTACCCCAAAAAGCTACTACCTAATATTTCTCCGTTACAATACAAAACCTCTCTCACTTCTAAGTGCACCTCAAAACTTTTTCTATTTCAATCTCTTTCTCTCTCTCTCTCACTCACTCACTCACATGGCCTCTTACCGGAAAACCACTTTTTTGGGTTCCTTACACAACGCCTCTCGCGAACCACCCATTAAAACCGGCGTCGTATAAACAACGCAACAACAATCTCAACATTCTTTCTTTCTTTGTTTCGTTCGTAATGGCAGCGCTGTTGTTTTTCGACTCTCACTTTCTGCTTCTACTATTGTTCGTTTCTCTTCTTTTACTCGGTGACGGGCGACTACACGTGCGAGTACGCTCTGAGCCCACTCAAGACAAGCAAGCGCTCCTTGCCTTTCTGCAGCAAATCCCACACGCCAATCGCGTGCAATGGAACGCCTCCGACTCCGCCTGCAGCTGGGTCGGCGTTTCCTGCGATGCCAGCCGTTCCTTTGTGTACAGTCTCCGGCTCCCTGGGGTCGGGCTTGTGGGTTCCATTCCGTCGAACACGTTAGGGAAGCTGAGCCAGCTCCGAGTTCTTAGTCTCCGCTCGAATCGTCTCTCCGGTGAGATTCCTTCCGATTTCTCCAATCTAAGCCTCCTCCGGAGTCTCTACTTACAAGACAACGAGTTGTCTGGTGGTTTCCCGAGGGGTGTCAGTTCCTTGAATCGGTTAACTCGGCTCGATCTCTCGTCCAACAATTTTACTGGAGATATCCCTTTTGATATCAACAATTTAACTAAATTAACCGGGCTATTTCTGCAAAATAATAAATTCTCTGGCAAACTCCCCAGCATCAACCTTGGCAATTTGTCGTCCTTCAATGTGTCCAACAACAATCTCAACGGTTCGATTCCTTCTACTCTATCAAAGTTCCCGGCATCGGCATTCAGCGGAAATTTGGATCTATGTGGTGGGCCTTTGCCGCCGTGTAACCCTTTTTTCCCATCTCCAGCTCCCTCGCCTTCTTCAAGCCCACCGTTAGTTCCCGTCCACAAAAAATCAAAAAAACTCTCAACGGCCGCCATTGTCGCTATCGCCGTCGGCGCTGCGCTGATTTTTCTCCTTTTACTTCTCTTCATCTTCCTCTGTCTCAGAAGACGCCGCCGCCAGCAGCTGGGGAAGAGTCCAAAACCTGCAGTGGCTGCGGCGGCACGCGCGTTGCCGGCGGAGGCGGGAACCTCTTCATCTAAAGATGATATTACTGGTGGGTCAGCAGAAACTGAGAGGAACAAACTTGTGTTCTTCGAAGGAGGGATTTACAGCTTTGACTTGGAAGATTTGTTGAGGGCTTCCGCAGAGGTTCTGGGGAAAGGAAGTGTGGGGACGAGCTACAAGGCGGTGCTCGAAGAAGGCACCACCGTTGTTGTGAAGCGGCTGAAAGAAGTGGCGGTGAACAAGAGAGAGTTCGAGATGCAAATGGAAGTCTTGGGGAAGATTAAGCACGACAATGTGGTTCCATTGAGAGCATTTTACTACTCTAAAGATGAGAAGTTGCTTGTTTACGATTTCATGCCTGCTGGTAGCTTGTCTGCACTTCTTCACGGTATGTTTCCGATCTTTCTCTGTTATCATTTTTACTTTTTTTTTTTTTTCAAAGCAGTTAGTGGTTGATTTATGACTCAAGCTGACCTAATTGTGCATTATTATGTTTTTCATATATTTTGATTGTAATGGAGTTGCAGCAGCTGTTGCGGTCATGAAAATTCTCTAATTAATAATTTGCTTTTGTGGGGATAAATGTAGAGTGATCAGGACAGTATCATACCCTGTTTAATCCCTTGCTTTTGTTCTCTGCAAAAACATTCTTTAATAGAGCTAATTACGCACCTGTTGCCTGTTTGATGATTTTTCATTTTTATTCTGTTCAACTCAACCAAGGCGCCACCGACATCATCATTTTTACCAAATCCATTACGATATATGAGTAAACTGAACGTCTCTCAAGGTTTCCATGTTACTTTTTCTCGAATTTCTTTATCTAATTCCTTTACACTAATTACATTTTATAGCCTCTCCACTCTTGCACGCTTCCTGATAACCTTTGTCAGTACAATCATACAAAGTATTTTTTTATTTTATTATTATTATTATTTTTTTTTGGTTGTGTTAAAAGTTACGTGGACCTAACCGGAGCTTGCGGTAATTCGGTTTACAGGTAGCAGAGGTTCTGGGCGCACCCCACTTGACTGGGACAACCGGATGAGAATAGCACTGAGTGCGGCAAGAGGGTTAGCGCACCTCCACGTGTCAGGAAAATTTGTCCATGGCAACATAAAATCCTCCAACGTCTTGCTGCGACCCGACCATGATGCTTGCGTTTCTGATTTCGGACTCAACCCGCTTTTTGGCACCACGACTCCACCCAATCGTGTCGCGGGCTATCGTGCCCCCGAAGTGGTTGAAACCCGAAAGGTCACTTTCAAATCCGACGTGTACAGTTTCGGAGTATTGTTATTAGAGTTATTAACTGGCAAAGCACCTAACCAAGCATCGTTGGGTGAAGAAGGAATTGATTTACCCAGGTGGGTCCAGTCAGTGGTCCGCGAAGAATGGACGGCTGAGGTTTTTGATGTGGAGTTGATGAGGTATCACAACATTGAGGAGGAAATGGTTCAGCTGTTGCAAATTGCAATGGCTTGTGTGTCGACAGTACCTGATCAAAGACCGCCTATGCAGGAGGTTGTACGTATGATTGAGGAAATGAATAGGGGTGAGACTGATGATGGATTACGACAGTCGTCTGATGATCCTTCAAAAGGATCGGACGGTCATACACCTCCACCAGAATCACGGACCCCACCTAGTGCTGTCACACCTTAAGAAAATAAAATGAAATTAGAAAGAGAAGTACTTTGGGGGCATTACGATGACAAAGTGTTGCAGAGAACGATGTGGTGGGGTGGGCACAGTGCGTAAGTAACAGTGTTCAAGTGCGCAGTTGATTGGGGGAGTAAAGTGGCCCAATGTGTTTTCTGTTTTTAATTTTTTACATCTTCGGTTTAATTTTTATTTTATTTTTAATTGCAATGATTTTTACAGGTGGGGAAGATTTGAATTGTTTATGAGGGTGGGGTGGGGAGTTCCATGAACTGATTGGAATTGACCATTGATGGATTTAGTTGGATTTTTATTTATAATTCTTTTCTTATTATATAGTCTATAGCCAAACAATCTCTGTACTCTGTCTGTCCCTTATCACATGGCTTTTCTTCTATCTGTGTACAAATATTGTTCGTTGTTTAGCCTTTTCCATATTTTTTAATTGCAACTCAGCGTTGAAAAAATCCCCTAAAAATTCGATCCACTTTTTTCTTAATGGTTTATTTATTGATTTGGGTTTAAGGTCGGCCAGAGTGTTGAAATCACTTATTCTTGCATGCTTCATTCATTCATCCACATGGGACTAGATGTGATCATATGACCAAATCTACCCTACAATGACAAGATAGATTGAGCCTAATTTATTTATTTGTAATATTACACCGGAAAACCAGATTACATACTAATAAAAAAATTGTAAAATTGGGAGACATGGCCAGAATTTAGGGGGCTAACGAAAAGGAGCTTGTTTTAATAATATTTAGATTTTTCTAACCAATCCACTTCACTACCAAAAATGTCTATGCCTATATATTAGTCTAATCTCTTATAGGATTCTTCTATCAATCCACTATTTACACCTTCAATCTTTTACCCGAGAGTGACTCCCTACACCAAAAAATAAACAGCACAAAAGTTGGATTTAAGTTTCCTACATATGAGAGAAATAAGGTATCAGCATTAATTTTCTCTAATTTTTCTCCATTTTGGTGAAGTTTACTATAGAAATGAAGTTTTTGATTACCTTAGATTATGTATTAATTTTACAAAATTAGGAATTAGATGGTTTGAAGTTATATATGGTAAAAGATTTGTAGAATACGAATCATTTGAATGAAATTGGATTGCAAAATTCTTCCTATAAAATATATATAATTTTGACCTGATAAGCTTAGAGTGATTTGTTACACGCGTGGTATTACTGTCCATTAAAACCGAAATTGGTCAATGAGCAAGAATTGTTAGTTCGTATCTCGTAACTTAATATCTTTAGTCCAGTACAAGTTAAACTACAAAACAATCGAGTCTCTTGCTCGTAGTTATGCCGGTAGCCTAATATCTTATGGCATTACGAATGAGTCTTATAGCCGTAGCCCATACAAACCATTTCTCATACCTCTCACGCGTACGGATAAAATATAGTTTTGGCTTTTGATTTTGATTTTATAATTTCCTGCTAGAAACAACATATCTACACTTCTAAAATCAATACAACAACAAAACACAACATTCATCACATTCAAATGGAGTGAGCTTTCAACGGTTTCACAAACGGAGAGGGAGAGCTTTCGAAGATTTTGAAAAAGAAATGAAGAGGGTAGCTTTCGTTTGTGACGGAAGGAATGAGGTATACTAAATAGACAAGTATATTTTTGACAATATAGGTAGGATTGGCTAGAAAAATCTAAAAAGTATTAGAGCCGACTATTTTTCTAAGCCCCTCTGGATTCTGACCATTTCTCCAAATTTATCAAAAATATTTTCAAATTTCAGGATTCAGTTAACTCCGTCCTTACATGAATAGAAGCCGGGGTAACCATGCCGGGATCAGCGGTGAGCAGCTGTGCTGCTGCGAATTGTAGGACCAATGAGAGTGGGGTTGACTAATTGATTAAACGTTGACACGTGATTAACAGTAGGGGTATATGATTAAGGGAGGGGCATATTGGGGATATGAAGAAGGTGTGGTTTGTCCGGTTATGGTGATGGAGGGGAGTGTAGGAGCAGGGTGGGGAACAGGCTGGCCGGCTTTACTCTTTCCTATTTGACATATTACAAAGAAATAGAGCAGGGTTTTTTTGACCCGGCCATCCTGTCAGCCGTTGATACACGCGATCCTGGACCCCACCCCAACTCACCTTCTTTTTTCGTCTTTTTCTTTTTTCCCAAGTCATACCCTCTCCCTCCCCAAAAATAACACCTTTTTAAAAAAAAAAAAATGTTGTCCATTTAAGCGATAAATCTATCTTAACTTAATTCGATTCATAAGCATGCAACAAAATTTTCGAATTAAAATTTTACTACTTGTATTGAAATACTTGAATTTTAAACCAGAATTTTTCTTTTTCCAACTGACCGGAATAATTTTAAAGTGAGAAAATAATTATCAATAAAATGTACATTGTATTGCTCGATTGGCTCGACACTCCATCGGAAATGTAAGGGCAGAGAGGTAAGCCCAGACAATTGTACGTAGAGATGGCCCACGTTCAGTATCTGATTCGGAAGTGTGCAGAGCTCGCCACTTGTCCTTCACTTGGTTTGATACCATGCACTCGCCCTTAACCAGTCATTCCCACTCTTGCTGCGCCACGTGAATGTATCACAGTCAAGGGAGGCACGTGGCTCTTTGGCCAAACACATTTTCGTGTTTCGGTGCACCGAAAGCAGACGCTAGTCTACACAGACGCACACTTTTGGTCGGACTTTTTTCATTATCATTTGTGTCCCGATACTTTTTATTTTTGCAAAAGACTCCCACTTTCTTGGTCACTTGCCAAGCAAAAAAAATTCTCACCTTATCCTAAGGTTGGAATTGACCAAATGGTAGAATTTCGTGAATTGTTCTACAAGGTAATGCTTGTGAGACAAAGACATATCACATGAGTTAAAAAGTCTTAACCAGTTTGAAGATAGATAAAGACAAAACTCAAAACTAACTAGATGCTTACTTAAGCTCAAATGCTTTGACGAATTAACAAGTTTGCAATCAATTATAAACCATGCTGCAATGTAGTTGATGGATGCTATTGCTAGCCTACAAAACAACATCATAAACATGGGCCATCTTTCTTGGTAATATTTCTATCGTTATGGCCCCTCTTAATCAATGAATCTTTGCAATGCAAGGGAGAAAGAATCATAATAATCATGGACAGGTGTCATCAAAAGAAAAGGAGAGGATTTAGAGAAATGATTGTTGACACTGAAAAAGTGAGGATATTCCAACTAGCGGGCAAGAAGTAGCAACTTATTTGGCAGCTCATATAGATTATTGAGAGTCCATACAATATAATCCTTAGTTTCTCTCTAATTAATCTTGGTCTTAGAAAATGTCATTGGATGCTTCAGTGCATTGTTAGCAGTATCATGATTATTTCTTCATCTCTTTCCACACTTTACAGTTCACCTAAGTGAAAACTTTATCATGTCATTAAAAACTATGTTGACCACTCCAAGTATAGTTCACCTAAATCTTAATTACCCAAAAAACACTTTGATTGAGATTATTTTATAGTTTTCACTGCAAGAAGGAAAGTACATAAATCACTCTGACTGAGACATCACCAGTTAACAAAACAGAAGAAATGTGTTTATTGAGTTGCAATTTTTAGTACTTTTTAATGTGTATTCTTCATGTTAGGTCTTTGGTGGGTTAGCAAGATACTCCTATCAAACTGTTTTATGTCTTCTTTATGCAAGATATTCCCAAGTGACTATTTAATGGTCTTCAATGCAAATCAAACAAACTGAGAATGAGGAAACATATGCAAACCAAATGTCACCTGATCATAGAGTAAAACTAAAGACACAGTTTCTTGCCTTCTACGGCATATATTTAGCATAAACTGTCAAGTTGGAGTTGCGCATATTCTACGAAGAAGAATAGAAGTAGGAGCCAAAAGATTACATATTTAGATTCCAAAACTCTCTTTCGTGTTAGTTGGAACAGTTAAAATGAATGAAACCTTTCTTTAGTTCTCAAAAACCTTTTTAAATGATGTAGACCAATGTTAGGTTCAATTATTCGGGAAGTTTTTTATTGGCGTAATTGAAGCTATCCTTGTAAACATACATATCACATCAAAAAGCAATGTGCTGATAGTTACTAATGATATTAAACGACATTGTGATTGTGAAAGAATCAAAGAACACGTTAGTCTTCTTTTAGCACAACTCTGCTTGTTATCCATACTCTTCAGTTGTTCTTATACATACTTTTGTGTAGCGCATATGCTCTCTGAACTTCTCTTTAAATGAATACTAGCAATCTTTTTGTTCTTTGCTTGTACGTGAGAAAAGTGCACTACTCAGTGGTGGTCTCTGAACAAAAGCCTTTTTTTTTTTCCACACGCTATCCCACCTTCATGGAAGACTCTGCATAGTGCATGCCCTGCAAAAAGGGTTCTCATGTTAGGTGTCTATCAACTGGGATAACCTTGATATATTTGTATCTAATATTGCCGAACCATTTTGAAAATTAATCATGCTTACTTTGCTTTATCAATTTGTTTATATTATCTTGCTTCAAGAATTTATAGAATTTGATGAAATCCAGAGAGAGCTGCTGTCACAATTGATTACGGACAATTGATTACATGTATGGCTGAAACGATGCTTTATTCATGACTTATTGTTCTCGAAGGATAAAAAGAACAACCTCAACCACTACTACGAAATGAATGGTGCCAGCAAGTATCATACATATTTTAAGTGATCAAAATTTTCCATATACAAGAAAGTAAAACTAGAAGGAATTTACTGATAAAAAAAGATGAATTTGATTACATAAATGGAAAAAATATGTGCTAGGCTTTTCTTTTTTATTTATTATTTTTTTTCAGCAAGTTATTTCCTCTTGGCTACATGAGAGAGTTCAGATAGTGAGATATCTCGCACATGGACATCTGTTACCAGGGGAGGAAATCCATAGTACTTGAACAACCATCATTTAATAAGCAATTTTATCAATAGCAGAGGGGCAGAAGAACGAACAAGGGTGCGAGCACCATCCAGCAGCATAACACCATCAACATCAAGTATTCGGTATATTAAAAAATTCCGAAACCTTGTTTGTCAGTTCAATATAAGTGTAGCATGAGGATCATTTAGAAAACAATTAGAGAAAGAAAGTATTTGCCTTTGGTTATAACTTTCTTGGATAACAGAAATGGAACTTATTCTTTGCTTTTAGTTATAGCTTTCTTGGAATAAGAAAATATAAATTAATTCCATGAATATGGCAGTCTAAAACATGACAGTTGTGGATCTTATCAAACTCAGGAAGATTAGTCCAAACACGTGTAGAGCAACAGCTGCTTGCCGTGATTCAATTATGTACAGACAAAATTTTGGCATATCTAACTACTCAAATTGAGCTGAGTCACGAGCAACACCTAACAGATTTCAGATGATTTTTCCACGGGTAGCTCCTGAGTTTCTCCTCTTACCCTTTAAAGTGTGCTACAATTAAGTTATTCTACTCCTCAAAAGTCAAAGCTTGGTCTCATCTTCCAGGCAGTCAATATGTCATAGAATTTGCATTTTCCAAGGAGAAGTGCCCTTGAGTTGCTAGCACATCACATTTTCACTCAGCATACCCAGCTTTTGAAACTATCGGAAAATGGAAAATTATTTGCTCAGGTGTAAAGAAATTCAGTATTAAGTTGAATATCCATTCCTAATAAAGCTAATGTTGCATAAAGTTCCTCGGCTTTTGGATGTGATCTATCTCCCGCAACAAACACATGACGTTCTTCTCCAATTTGAATCCAGCTGCATCCGGGATTCTTCCTCAGCCCCTTTTCTTTCATTAGGTCTCTTACTTTTGAAACCGCATTCCACCTTCCGGAAGCTGCATAGGCATTTGAAAGTGCCACATAATTTCCTGGATTATCTGGTTCCAATTGACATAGATGCTTAGTAAGGTATTCTGCAAGTTCAGTCTCATGGTATACTCTACAACTAGTGATCAGAGATCCTATTATTTGTGCATCTGGCTCATATGGCATTGCGAAAATGACCCTAAATGCTTCATCCAGATTACCACATCGAGAAAGAAGATTAACCACACATCCATAATGCTCCATACTTGGTTTGACATTGTGTTCAGAGACCATAGCAACAAAAACTTCCAAACCTTCATTTAATAGCCCAGCTTGGCTGCATGCTTGCAAGAGATTAGTAAAGGTTATGTTATCTGGGTTTATACCTTCCTTCGGTAGACATTTATACAATGTCAGAGCCTCTACAGCTTGACCATGCAATGCATAACCAGAGATCATTGCATTATAAACAGGCAATTCCTTGATTACAATTATATCAAACACGCTCTTTGCTTGATGTATATTTCCACATTTAGCGTACATGTCCACCAAAGATGTTGCAATCGGAGTCAGAAAGCAAAGGTCATGCCTTATGATATAGCCATGAATGGCCCTTCCATCCCGTAAAGATGCCACATCTGTGCAAGACGAAAGTGCGCAAGTGATGCTAGGGGCACTGGGTTTAACACCAGCTTCTTGCATTTTCTGGAAAAGCAAAATTGCCTCATCTCTATAACCATTCTGAGACAGACCAGCAATAAGAGTTGTCCATGTGATAAGGTTAGGTTGGATGCCAGAGGACTGCATTTGTGTGAACATGTCCTTAGCACCATTGACTTGGCCATTTCTAAGAAATCCCAAAATTACTGAATTCCATGAAATAACATTAGGTGAGACACCCTCCAACTGCATCTGATAGAACAACCTCAAGGCCTCACCACTCAGACCCAACCCTGCAT
The DNA here is from genome assembly GCA_026225775.1 of Bursera palmeri. Classification (NCBI taxonomy): domain Eukaryota; kingdom Viridiplantae; phylum Streptophyta; class Magnoliopsida; order Sapindales; family Burseraceae; genus Bursera; species Bursera palmeri. The sequence continues at coordinate 12,909 of JANKKB010003578.1, forward strand.
ATGCAGCTAACATTGTATTCCACATCACAGTATCTCTGTGCATTGTAGAGTTAAAAACTTGTCTTGCATCATCAATTCTCTCACATTTGGCATACATATCTAAAGTGCTACTTGCAACAACCATGTCAGATTCAAGATGGTTTCTAATACAATAACAGTGTGCCTCTTTACCAAGTTTTATATCTCTTGTATCAGCTGCGGCAGCCAATATGGATGCTAAAGTCACACAGTCAAATTTTATATGTTCTGACCTCATCAGATGACACATATCGAGTGCCTCCTCAATCTGCCCATTTCGCACATAACAAGAAATGAGCAGATTCCATGCTACTATATCTTTCTCAGTCATTCCAGTAAAAACTAGCTCAGCTTCCTCAATCAAGCCAACCTTGGAATAGAAATTTATAATAGAACTACCTAAAATGGTACCTAATTCCATTCCACCTATAACAGCAAGCCCATGCCCTTGCATACCCTCTTCAAGTGCATCTAAATTTGCAGAAGCAGATAAAAGGCTTGTTAGAGAGACTCGAGTAAGCTCAATGCCTTCTATCCTCATATCATAAAAAACCTGAATTGCTTCCTGATTCAGCCCATTCTGGACATAACCCACTATCATCGAATTCCAGGCGACCGCATTCCTCACAATCATTCCATCAAAAACCTTCCTTGCCTCATCCAGAACTCCACATTTCCCATACATATCAATCAAACTACTCGCCACAAATACACACTCTTCAAAACCCACCTTCAATACAAATCCATGAACCACTCTCCCGAACCCAATCCACTGTAAAGCGCCACAAGCCTTCAACACATTGGGCAGCACAAAATTATCAGGACAAGTTCCAATTTCTTGCATTTCAACAAAACCCATTAAGGCCTCTTCATTTAATCCCATCCTACAATTCAATCCGACAATAGCAGCCCAAGAAAACACATTCTTTACACTTAATCTGAAAAATAAACGATTTGCAACATCCAAGACATCACATTTGGCATAGAAAACGACCAATTTTGTGGCAATGTACTCGTTTCTTGTAAAAAAATCACCATTTTTGAGAATTCTAGCATGAATTTGCTGACCAGTGGATATGGCTCGCTCGTATACGCATCCCTGAAGGAGTTCACCATAGACTTCGGGTCCAATTTGAAGATCTTCATACTCCATTTGGGTGAGTAAATCAACAGCTTCTTGAATTTTTTTCTCTTTACACAAAGAGGAGATGTGATGAAAGTAAGATTTGTACAAAGTTTGATAACTTTGGTCGCTTTCATGGGGTTCCGAGAGACAAGCTTGCGTCAGTTTGAGAGGCTTTCTGGGCTTAATTAGAGAGAATTTAGGGTTTGGTGTGACAGTGAATTGAAGAGAAGCCATGCATGCTGAAGAAAGCAGAAGAAAAGAAGAAGAAGAAGAGAGGGAAGATAACGGTGGTCATATCATAAGCCACACAAAGTGGGAGGTGGGAAGGGCATATTGGTAATTGAAGGCTAACGGATATTTCTGTTTTGGCGGTAATATCAACGGTCAGTGAGTAACTTTTTTTTTTTTTTTTGGTGATGTGTATAATCTAGATTTATTTGGGTCCAAATTCTGTCTGCTGGATGGTGGCCGATTGCATCTCGGCCGTCAATCTAGTAGACTTTAGTTAAAGTCAAGGAACGAACAAAATAAGTCTTGAATATGAGCTGAACCTTCACTAAATATAAAAAGCTTTTGGAATGTATTTTGAACGGCAACACCAACTGGAGGATTAAGCTGTTATGGGGCTCTTTTCCTTCTTTACATTACGTGGGCACTAATTATTTATCCATGTTGTTTCCTGACTTTTGACATTTAAAGTGTCCTCATCTTTTCTCCATCTGAAAAACAAAGGAAAAAGAGACATCCAAAGTTCAATTTTCTCCTTATCCAAATAATTTCAAGACGATACAAAAATCTATTTAAGAGTATCAGAAACATTCCAGACACCTCTATTAGTATCGAGGCTTAGCTCTTGCCCTTCGGCTACGAGTTTGTAGTCCAACGGTTAGGATAATTGCCTTCCAAGCAATAGACCCGGGTTCGACTCCCGGCAAACGCATATAAGTGGTAAGTCTTTTTGCTTTGCGGGACTTACTTAATCTGCCGGAAAGTATTGGCGCTGGCTTTGAGCATAAGAATCCTGACCTCCTCGAAAATAACGTCTGACAATTGCTTATTGTGAGAAATTGGATTTGTCTTCAGGCATTACTTATTTTGCTGTCGACGGAGACTTTAATGTGCATTTCCTGGAGGGTACTCTTATCTTGACTTCAAGCAGACAGTCAATTCCACTGTCAAGGTTCATTTCATTTTTGATGTTTTCTGCAGCAACTTTAACATCTCTGCAATCAATCAAATACATCTCTCCAACAATGGAGTTATATATAACCTCAACGGATACGAAAGCATTATTGAAGTGATCATCGGTAATGTTTGTTAAGTTTGTTATTCTACTAAAAGTTTAAATTTACAGGTATGGGTTCAATATTAATATTTAAGTTATTTCTAACATTCCCTCGAAGATATAAGTACATCTCGCATACTTCTTGCACGTGGAAACAAATCTTACATGCAGTCTCTTTTTTAGAGAAAGGGCATCTTTTAAGAGAAATGGTCTCTTTGAGCCTTGAGGGAAATACATGTAGGGCAAACTTCACAAACACACCTCACATGCAATTGAATTAGATTCTTTTTTTCTGTAAATGGATTGGATTTTATTTTAGTCGAATTGGTTCATATTGGATTCTAAGAGCTAATTGGGTTCCACAAAATCCATTAGTTTTCCTCTTCCACTTTGAATTTCATATTAATCTCAATTGATGCAAGCCCTTTTGAGAGTACAAGTCTTTGTCTGCCTTCCCTCAATACATTGATGGTCTCTAATAGGGCATCTTGGTTGTGGTCCATTATCATCACACTTACTGGGCCTAGTTATCTATAAAGCCTGCAAGTTTCTGGACTTTCTCTCATGTGATTGAATGACTGACATGTGAAGTACGTGTATATTTATTTATGTAAAAATTGATACTAGCGGTGCATAGTTGGATGCAAATTAAATTTATATTTTTGGAATATAATTGAATTAATTAGCGTTGACACTTCAGAAAATAACCAGTCAATAAAGTATAACTCTAATTATGAACATATTTCACGAAATTCCAGTCTTCAGCAGCACTCTAAACGAAGCTTTTTCAGAAGTCATGGATAATCTTTTGGTTAGAGGCCGACCAAAGCGATTCTAATTCCATTCTCCACTCTCATGGTTCAGATGCTATATGCACTCAATAATCTTATCTTTAGTCAAAGTGTCAAACTCCTTTAAGTAATTCTAATTGAAAAGAGTGATGATTATTGATTCCACACAAGACAATAGATGCTCGTTTATGTCATTGTAGCAGCCACCATTATTGTATCAGAAACGGATCCAATCTGCTATATAAATTCATATAGGCATCAAACACTCTTATCAGTTTCTTGGATTCAGTATTCATATATTCATAGACATATATATCTTACCATCCACTAATGGATAATATTGTTACTCGAGAGTCAAGTGGACATTCTTTCATAAAACGTTGAAATTTTATATGGTTTCTTCCATGGCCATTAATGTATTATGCAGGGATAAGACGGAAGTATAAATACATTTAACAAGGCCAATACAAGCGTCATCCAAATGAAATATATTAGAGAAAAGCAATGTCAATACGATAAAAGAATTGATCGACAAAACATTTTAAAGAAGTTTCATTAAGATAAGAATTGAAATAGAAAACAGCTAGCAAGGATGCATGGATGAAAAATAATGTCCGGATGCTCATCGTGTGGAATCTATCCTAAATGAATTAATAGGTAGCTAGCTAGCTAGCTAAGGGAATTTAGTATAACAATCAGTTTCTAATCAGTAATGATCAACGTATGCCAATTGATTATTCTCAAGTAAAAACCTTACACCCACAAATGTAAACATCATTGGCTTTCCGCAAAGCTTAAGAATATTTCATATAATGCCATGCCATGTTATGTTAAAGTCATTCTTTGATTGATTAGCTTATAAGTTGAACAGAACCTCTTCACATATCTTTTTGAATGAATATCAATGGAACAGATTTTTGGTAGGTAATTGGATTCAGAAGAATAGAATCTTGTTATATTTTTTCTCTGTCATCTTTATTTGGAAATTTAACTTTATTGATTTTTCTAAGTATCAGACCTTTCCCAAAGCAAAAATATATATGTTGCATTATTGTGTATAGCATTTTCTCCTTTTCTTTTAAAAACATTAATTCACTCAACTTGGCTTAACTATTTTATACAAAATGATAACATGGGAATGGCCACGAGTCAGCTTTGAGGTCATGCCATCTGGTAAAAGTAAACAATATTTACTTCAATGTATATGAATCCATGGATAAACTGGAAACCCTACCTCATGATAATCTGATCATCTGTAACAATTCTGCTATTATATATTTTATTATATTTACATTTATCTGACCCTTTTGGAAATATATACATTCGAGAGAGAATAATTTCAGCCTTGAAGGAAGTCAGAAGAGAAGAGTGGTCCTTATTCGGGCTTTAGCAAATAACAATGATAAAGGATGTGTGTGATTGGCTGGTAAAAGCAGTAGATAGGCTGTTTTGCGAGATACACTTTTTAGCCCATCTGGAATCAACTAGCCAGCAGCTACCTACATCGGTAACACATGCAATATTCTATACATGAAATGCAGCTTTTCGTCGGTAAGTTTTGCCAACAAACGATGTAATTATTTTATATCTAATCTAAGCAACGATAAGCAGCACTAGAACAAAAAGAAAAGAAATTTCCTCTTTTCTACATTAATTTTGAATAATAATCTCTGCAGCAGTCTGCACACACCTGTACCAGTTTTCCATTATAATCTTTGTCTGTGAAGCCTTTTCTTCTAAATTTTCTGGAAACGCTTTGACTGATATATCACTCTATACTGATAGTATAAAGCCAAATCTTATTTTTATAGAGTTAATAGTTGTTTGTTTTAGTATAAATTATATCTAGGTTTCACGTATGTTTTAAAAGTAGATATCAATATCTTGATGATTCTATAATTTTTAGAAAAAAAAAAATTTATAGTTTTATTTTTTATTATGAAAATAATTTAATTTGATAACACATTTAATAATTTTTAATTGATAAATTATTTTTTAGAATAAATTTTTAATCATTGAATAAAATTTTTTTGCCGAAAATATATTCCAATAACTTTAAGACTAGCCACGAATTAGATAGATTAAATAAAAAGATAAATTGAACAAATAAACAATGCAATACACAGTAGAGAAGAGCATGGCCACTTTAGGTTCCCATGTAAGCTTTTGTATTAGGTTCTTTAACTGATGCGAATGGCTGGCGAAGGTTACTGGTGAGAACCTCCATGGCTCACTTTAGAGCAACTCTAGTGTTCAACTTTAAGCTATTATTAATAAGATTTGGATTTTTTCTAGGGTTAGAAGCATACGTCGGTGTCGATTTTGAGCAATTTTAAAGGGAAACAAAAAAGAAAAAGGGAGAAAAAGAGAGGAATATTCTCTTAAATGTATATATAAATACATATCTGTATACATATTAACATGCACCAGACAAAAGGGATATTCAGAAGGACGATATATGAGAATATAAGGACACGTGTCACGAGGAGAATCTCTTAACTTTCTCAATTTTATTTTTATCTTTTCTTTTGCTTTGGTTGGGAGAGAGAATCTTGTTGACAAAAGGCATGGGTTGGAGTCTTGTACTAGAAGAGACTGGGTTACGGAAAGCGACCAACCATCATTATTTCCATTTTAATTCCTTCTCTTGCTCTATATTTACATACGTGCCAAAGCCATACCATTCATACATGCATAGATTGAGAGAGAGATAAGGGAATGCGATGCAAAAGACTCTCTATCAGAATTCTACCTTTATCTTTCATGCAAAAGTTGTATTTGATTAGCTAATAACAAGAATATACATCATAGTCACCGCTTCCTAGCCATAGCTAATAATGGTTCGGATGATTGTTGATCAATTCAAAGCCTCCATGGAATGCCTTTTCTTTCGCTGGGATAAGGTTACATGGTATCCTATGCATACTATTTGATGGAGAAGAAGAAGATAGATTAATTTACTCAACCAGCAGATAAAGAAACCTTTTTGTGTTGATATCTTATATATATTTGGTTGATACCTTTTAAGAAATTACATATATTTGTCTGCGAATGAATTTAGTTTTGATTGATGAAGAACCATGCATGATAATGGACAAACTTCGCTTGTTAATTAACTTATATACACAACCCTTTTCTCAGAACTGTTGTGCTTTGTTTATCTCGTGGCTGGCAGAATTAATTAACAAGAAGAATGAATTAAGGAAACAAAACACATGTTATGTTCACCGACAGAAATATATGCATGCAAAGTGGATCTTCATTACTTGCAAATGGCTAGCTGATCCTGCAGATAAAGCTGATGAAACTCATGATATACAAGACACATTATTATTAATTGAGGCTTAACTAATTAATAAAATTGATAACCCCACAAAAGAATTAATTAATGTAGAAAAAAATAAAGAATTAGAAGGGAGAATCTGCTTACCTTCCCACCCACTTCATTAAAGTTTTGGTAGCAGAAGAAGATTCCCGGGTCTTAGAGTGCTTTATTGTTCTTTTGGGGTGGATTTTGGCTTTAAGCTTTGGAGGTTGTGTTGTTCCCTTAATTTAGAGTCGTAGAATTGGAATTAAGATATTCCTTCCTTAGAGGCAAATATTATATTCTTTTATGGTGAATGAGTGAATGTTTTATACAGATTAGATATTCTCTTTCTTGTTCTCTCTGAATGCACTCAATTTTAGAACAATTATGCAACTTTTGAAACCAAAAAGAAAGTTGCATGGTGGATTGATACTAAGCACCATCTCAAATTCTGAATATATCCTTTCACGCTCTCCAATATAACTGCTGCTAATACTCCTTTAAAATCATTTATTAATTCATTAATCACTTCTTTGCTGGTATTAGTATATGCTCCTTTCCAGCCTTTTCCATTAATTAATCATGGTAGAATCATTCATTCTTAAATCTTATTATAAGGTAATACATTACTTTGGTAAGAACGCCCCCACTATCAACTACTACTTGCCGTACACGTGTCCAACATCTATCATTTGTTTGTTATACTTGACATGATGAGTCCATCCTAACCATCGAATCCTTTCATTCCTTTTGACGATCTTTAGGTGCTGCAGCAGTTTATGCCACAATCATATATATAACGCCAAACTCACCATGTCGATGCTGATGAACTAATGATGATTCCTTCATCTGGATCGTACAAAGTTAAATCTGAATTATGTTCAAGATGATTATGAGCCTTTTGATGCCGTGCCACATCTAAATGATCAGTAAACTGTTGACCAACTATATTATTAATTTAATTACTGATAAGCATATATAAAATACCAAACGAAATTAACTTCAATAAGTAAACTAAATTGCGATTAAGATACCCATCATTAAGCTATAATAATAAACCAAAGGTTATGTATAAATGTGAAAAAACTTTCAAGGGTACGACACAGTAGGGTTAGCAGAGTTTTAACGTAAAAGAGGCTAATAGGGTCATTAAATTTATCAAAAGTAGAAAGAAGAAAAAAAAGGAACAACACAGTGAGAAGAAGAATCATCTTTTGTATTGGAGATTTGAATTCGTACAAGAGAAAGACTAGCTAGCTATATCAAAGGTTCAAAAACCAGGGAGGGCCTAAGCACATGACCCCTCAAGTGTCAGAAGCCTTGATTCCCTTCTCTTAGTCTGAGAGAGAGAGAGAGAGAGAGAGCACCATAACACTCTCTAATTTTTAACTTTTTCTGCCTTTGTTCTTTGCAAGAAGTTACCATCCCTCTTTATCCCTTAGCTTTTTCTTTTAATTTCTATCTCTCTCCAACCCCTTAACTTTATTCTCTTGAACTCACCCCTAAAAAGAAGACGATCCTCCCTCGATCCTCCTTGTGTTCACAAACAACATCTTCTTCCTTTCTCTCTCCCACTCTCTCTCTTTAAACTCAAACCTAGAAAGCTAGAGGCCACACAAAATCTTTTGCTCTTGTTTGTAATTGTTCCCACATATCCTATCCCCCACCCTCTATTTGAGCATGAACATTTTAGATAACACTGCTTGCTGAGAAGAGACGTGATTGTTGATACTAACCTCTAAAACATGGCTTCCTCAGAACTGACCCTAGATTGCAATCGACACAGCTTCTCTATGCTATTAAAATCTTTTGGTGATCATGTCGACCAGACCCAGAAGCTCGAAGAGGTCCTTGCCTGTCTTGAGGAAGAACGATTCAAGATTGATGGTTTAAAGCGCGAGCTTCCCCTTTGCATGCAACTTCTCACCAATGGTATTCTATCTTTTGTTTTATCTTCTGATTCTTAATCTTTAATTTGTATCTCGATGGAATTATTATTTATAAACATATATATGTCTATGCAGCTGATGAGTTCAACCAATGATGACAGAAAAACTGTTTTATAACTCTAGCTACTGCTGGATATTCATATTGTTTCTCTGCCCCGTGACCTTTAGCTTTAGGACTTTTTCTTTAATTTTTCTTTTTCTCATTTTATAGAAGCGAGTGAATTCTTTGAATTCAAAAGTAGCCAGTTATTCTACATATAAATTGTGGAAAGAACTAAAGCCGGAAGGAAATTTCCAAAAGATGGTCATATATTAATCACCATTTTTTCACTTTCTTTTTCCTCAGCTATGGAGGTTTCAAGGCAGCAACTACAGGCCTATAAAGCAAATCAAGGGCCAAGACCTGTTCTTGAAGAATTCATCCCCCTTAAAAATTCAACCTCAGAAAACTCAGACAAGTCCCCTTCTATCTCTGACAAAGCAAGCTGGATGACAACTGCTCAACTCTGGAGCCAAACAAGCAATGAAACCAAGCCGCCAACCACTGTAACATCCCCAAAAGACACTGATGTTGGATTTAATGTTAGTCCCAAACTGGCCCTGGATACTAAACAGAGAAATGGAGGGGCTTTCCTCCCATTCTCAAAAGAACGAAACTCTTGTCCGAGTCCTAATTTAAGGGCTCTGCCCGATTTGGCTCTTGCCTCTGCTGATAAAGAGATGGAAGATAAGAAATGTAATGAAAATAATGAAAATGGAATTTCTTGCTCAAGAAGAGAGAATCCTAGTAAGGTTGCCAATGGTGGATTTGTGATTGAACAAGTAAAAGGTTCTTGTACTTCAACAGAAGGCCAAACAAATTCCAACAACGGTACAAATACTGCTCAAACTCATAGGAAGGCAAGGAGGTGTTGGTCACCAGACTTGCACCGCAGATTTGTGAATGCTCTTCAGATGCTCGGTGGTTCTCAAGGTAATTAAACTCATAAAAAAAAAAAATTCAACAACCAAAGGAAAAACTGATGAAGAACAGAAGTGTTTGATGAAATTAACTGTTAGTGTGATTATTATTTTTTATTATTCGAGTACATAATAATGATAGTCAAGCAATAATTGCATAATGATTATCGTCAAATATTTGATTGATCTTTTTGGGTCATGTAAACAGTGGCCACCCCGAAACAAATACGGGAGTTGATGAAGGTTGACGGTTTGACCAATGATGAAGTTAAAAGCCATCTGCAGGTATATCACTCTCAAACTCTCTTTTCTACTGAGACATGCAGACATGCATGAAACAGATTTTGTCCTATTTCGAAACTGACAACGTACTACAGTGCATATTGCATGTTCAGTAAAAATGTTGTTAAAAGTCTAATGATGTTTTTCTTTTCTTTTGTTGCTTTGGTTCACGCAGAAATACAGGCTTCACACAAGGCGCCCTAGTCCAAGTCCACAAGCAGCAGGAGCTCCCGCGCCTCAGCTTGTGGTCCTCGGCGGCATTTGGGTTCCTCCAGAATACGCCACAGCAGCTGCAGCCGCCCACAGTGGCGCTCCTACTATTTATCACCACCAATCTCCCCACACAGCTCCACACTTCTGCGCATCACCTGTGCCACAAGACTTCTATACAGCTGCAGCAGCAGCAACAACACCACCACCATCAATACCTCCTTTGCCACCATCCCACCATCAGTTGCACCACCACACACTGCAAAACCAACTTCACCTCTACAAGGCCACGTCACAAGGGCAGAGTTCTCCGGAATCGGACCTGAGGGGCACTGGAGACCGCTCTGAGAGCATAGAAGATGGGAAGTCGGAGAGCAGCAGCTGGAAGGTTGAGAGTGGCGAGAATGTTGGAGAGAGAAAAGGGTTAGCCGCACTGAGGGAAGAAGGTGAGGAGAGCAATGGAAGTGGGATCACCCTGAAGTTCTGAGGCTTCGTAGATTAGGGTTAGGGTTAGGGTTCCTTTAGGTCGTCCCTGTTGCTATCTTCGTTTCTAACTATTCTAAAAATTCTTATGTTAAATATCTATAGAGGGTAAAAAGGACATAACGAAAAAGGGAATGTTTGTTTTGTACGCCTTACGTGCTTGATGTTTTATGAATATGAAAAGCTCGATGATTGGATTTTATGCCTACATGATTCTTGGCGTCTTCTGAATTATTCGCCTTTTTCCCGTATGGACAGATTTGCCCTTGGACTGATCTTCGTAACGTCTTTGTTTAACTGTTTACAAAGACTTTGAATATTTTGCTATCGAATTTCTCACATTAAATATAAATCTTACAATAATTTATAGATAATAATAATAATACTAATTTAATATTAAAGATTTCTTATATGTTTATATCTGAATTTGTTTTAGCACAAACAATAATACACGATGATCGTAGAACGAGATCTTCTGCATGCTATTCAGTATGTATGTTGCATACACAGAGAAATAGAGATTTGTCAATAAACTAAACAAGTAAGAACGGATATATAGAAAGTGCTTTTTATTCAAGTATGAGGTAGATGTAGGGAAAGGTAACATCTCTTCTTAAAGCACTGCGCTGTGCACATGATTCCATATATGTTTAATAAACTCAATGTTTTGATAACATCAAAAGCATCCCCAAACATGTTATTGATTGAGAGATGCTAAAATGCTTGAGATAATAAAATAATCACTAGTGATGGTTTTAAGGCATGCAAGGTTTTCTTTCTTTCTTCCTCTTTTTTCACTCACCATACACACTTCCGTCAAGCTGGCTTTGGTTTGCTTTCCGTTTCCCTCATTAATTAAGGAACCCAAAAATAGTAACAAAGAAAGAGCCACCGAAAGTGTTTGCCGGACCTCTTTACACCCTAGTCCTCAGAAGCTTTCTTCGTCGGCTTTTTTTTTCCTTTTGTTTAGTTGAACCATTGCCTTTTGATTAATTTGACTATCATCCAGCCTAAGTGCACCGTACATCTCCCGTTTCAAACTTAATGCCGATCTTGGGTTCGAATGCATAATCCCAATCTCTCTTCATGGTCATGGACCTCGTGATCCGCCACAACTACAACAGTGTCGATGCCAACTATGATTCCCTTCAGGCGGGGTTTTCAATTTCTCTGCTCTGGACTCCTCAGGCAACAATTAAACAAGGGTATTCCCTCATACCTCCGAAGAGAAAAATAGCTTAACTTCACCAATAGTTTCTTCAGCCTATGCTTGTTCATATGATTAACCAAAACATTCCTATTTCCTACAAATAATTTAATGTAACAAGCAGAAGCAGCTTCCAACACCTCTCACGGTGCTCTCTTTTACTTCGCAGACACTGTAGCAGATTGTCATGCTTCAGTCATCAACTTTCTAATATATCTTCGTAATTAGTAGACCGTTTGCACAGTATTTACCACGTCTCATAATTATTTGCTGCCAAGTCGTAGGATAACCATGAAAGAGACTGAATATTGTGATAAATACAGTGTCTCAAATTAAAATCAGACCCAAAAAAAATCTGGATGTTAGCAACTAGAAAAATCTTCTAGTTATTACAATTTACACAACTAAATAACCAAAAACTATAAGAACAAAAGACTCATCATGATAATTAGAAGATTTGATTGTATTAACATTGAGAATTAGGAGTTAACTCTTCGTTCCGCCCGCCGCGCCCCCCCACAAGGTTTAGATATCTACATAAATATATGAACAGATATGCCAAAAGCTAAAGCTGCCCACCAGGAACATCATAGGACAGCAAACCAAGTAGAGAACTCCTAAAAACTACATCATGATATCAAGTGTTGCCATTTGTCAGAACCCCTCCATCCTTCACACCAACATCATCAACTGTTTCAGTTTCTGTCATTGCCACATCAACAACTGACTGCAAGGAAGAGGTAAATGATTAGTATTTTACGTCAACAATGATACACTCTTTAAAGATCAAAGTAAATTTGCTTTCTTCCGAGCTCCTTTGAATGGAACTTGAACCTAGGCAAAGAGAAAAACACAAGACCATGCCACCTACCCCTTTCTAGAAAGATAATATAGAAGACAAACCTTGGTTAGGAACCTCATGATTAACAAATCCACAAATATGGAGTTAGTTCAAACTTGACAAGTTAAGGTTCTTTACATCAGAAATGCAGAAACATTCTTCCACTAACTATGCTGTTAAAATTGTGATACATGCCAGATACCAAGTAATGCTACACATAGAACTCTGTCATCCAAACCAAAATGGTATTATTGCGTAGTAACATCCATCTAATTTATTTTAACTTACACCTAATCTTCACTCTTCCTATCACATCATGCTACATCAATTTAGTGGTTTAGTTTACACAGGGAATTTTTATTTCTACTATTATTCCTAGATATACTTCCAAAACTATGTGTCACTACTCTTGTAGTACGCAAACAATCCCTGTGCCTTATGCACAACAATTGAAACAAGCTAAAAGTTTGAGATGTTAAAATAAAACCTGTGTACGCCAGACTCACTCAAATAGATAATGTAACAATAAAGTAAGGAGCTAAAAAGGGAAGACCAATCTACTATGGAGACAGAATTAAGAACCATCTGTAAATAACACAGATAACTCAAGAGAAACCATAATATAGCATTATGAGAAGCATCACCAACAAAATAGCATGTGTCAAGTGGAAGCAAAGACATTTGATGTAACCCGTGTTTTTAACCTGAGCAGAGGGCCCTATTTAACAATGACAATAGCATGGTTTTCAAATTCATAATGACTATAGATTGAAAAGACTAACCTGAAGTTCCCGTTCAGCGCTCCTAAGTCTTTCAGAATACTCTTTCACTTGCATAGAACATTTATACAGCTGCAGATTATTCACACAATGTAAGCACTTATCTGAAGAATGTTCCAGAAGAGTTTCCTATAGCAAAACTGGCAACTATTATAATTACCTTGGTCAACTGCTTCTGACGGTGTGAAGAGAGCTTCTTTGCAGTAATCAAGGCATCTTCCAGTTTCTGCAACCACCATCAAATTCAGAGTGGTATACTAAAATGAATCAATTATTGCGGTAGATAATAGAACAGTACTTGAGCAAGTTTTGTGCCCTTGGAATAAAAAATACCTTAGATTTTTTCTGTAAATCCAATACTAGTTGTTCTTTTTCATGAACTCTCTCTTCCATCTGACTTATCTGAAGGGCAACAAATTTTTTCGGATTAGAACACAGTAATCAGAAAATAACCAAAAAAAAACAATAAAAGAAGAGGATAGATGGCCCTTAACAATAAGGGGTTGCAGGGCCAACTTTTGCTCATTCATGAATCCACTAAGGGGTCAACACCTGACACCAATTTACAGAGTGGTTGTGGTTGCATGGAGCACACTTATATTCCATACAACCTTAAAATTTGTCTATCAAAATCAGATATCCAACTGGACCCATGATCTGAGCAACAACAACATACAAACTAACATATACAATTTTTTTCTTAAATTCAAAACCAAAAGAGAAAGCTAACCTCCTTTTTCAGATCTTCGCGGATCTGAATTGACCTGTCCACTTGTTCTTTCACCTGATATTGAAACGTAGTGAATAAAGGCAAAAATGGACACAAATGCATGCCAGCAATTAAACCAGCTTGAGAAGACAGAATATACCTGATCACTGTAATCATCACTTGAATTTGATAGAAGTTCTCTAGTATGTTGATCATTAATTGCAGAACTGCCAAAGAAAAGGAATGGTAAAATTTAACTCCAATCTGATGCATAAAGCCAAAGTGATTCACCATCAAAGTCATCTTAAGTGACAGCGACGTCCTCGATCAATACCAAGAAAAAAAATGGCCACCAATAATATTTATCACAAGTTATTGACTACAAGTAGCAATAACAGAAATTCCAATCTGACTAAGATGAGATGCATACTTCTCAACTAATTTGATCTTATACTGTAATTATTATATTAAAATTAAATAACAATAACATGTTAGATCTCAGAATTTGCCACTACATATAGATGGCCATCATGACGACAATCCACAGCCATGTCCATGAATGCAGGGCAAGATTTTAAGCGTTTGTGCCTGTCAAAGCCAAAACTCAATTCTCTGAAAATTTAGAAGTGCTAGAAAAACCAAGCAGACACCTAAGCAACATAGAGTTTCCTAATTCCATTCCACGGTCTTTATGGTAACTGCTTAGCATGTCCAAGCTGCTCTATGACTGAGTAGTGTTCTCCTGAGAACTTCAGCAAGTATTTTGAGATACTACTTTAGTCATTCCAAGTCATGTTTCATTTACAACGGATGAATAGTTATTGAAGGACCTAAAATTGCTCAGTGAGTGGTAAGGTTCTCAAATTAATACTTTTCATGTCTTTAACTTAAATAAACCTCTACTAAAACACAAATTGCAAGTCAAAAATAGACAAAAGGTACCAAAGCAAGCCCAAAACCAAGCTGGGGTACTCCTTCCAGTTGATCCACTTTATGGAATATTTCTTTTTGAAGTAAATTATGTTGGGTTAAGACAATAACCTAGTTAAATATTGAGAAAGAATACAACTAAAATTTGTTTTTTCTCCCATAATCCATATTTCATTCTCTCAGCAAGGATATATGTTGCCAAAAGTCAACTCACTAAGCCTTAAAAATTCACAGCCAAATTTTATAAACATTCACAATTATAAAACCATGTTATGTTCAGAATTCTCTTCCTTCCTTTTGGGTTACAAGGTGATTGACACAAGGCATTTGACTTAGAAATACAGTAGTACAGCAGTTGCTTATGCAAATTACATGAAAGAGCCCTTGATACTAAGTCACCAAAGAATGCACAACTTGACCAATTTAGGATAGGTAACTGTTAAACAACTAGTCATTATTGATCTTACATGACAATTAGGTACTTCTAAAATGAAAACGAAATGGAGCAAGAGATGAAGAAAGAAGGAATAACTTACCCATTATATTTCCTTGATGAATAATCTTTGCCCTCATCAAAACCTCTATGATAGTCAATAGTTCCATCAATCTCCCTCTCTCTATTCAAATCCAACTCATTATTCCTTTCCCAGTCCTCACGGTTCCTACTGTGTCCTTGCTCATTATCATCCATAACTCTATCTTGATCTCTGTCCAGGAAATGATCTCTTGATGGATCATAATCATGAGCACGTTCATATCCTCTTCCCCTATCTTTATCACGGTCCCGAGACAGTGACCGCTCTTTCGACCTATCACTGTAGTGATCCCAATACCTGTCCCTACTACGATCATTATCCCTTTCCCGATCTCGAACTTTATCCCAGTCACTACGTCGAGCACGCTCTCGACCAAAGTTTGATTTCCCACCCCTGGTTGTGACTTCATTTACTCTCACAACTCGCCCTTCAATTGTCTGTCACCAGTTTCACAATTTTGAAGGTCCAAAATATTTTAAACCAACTATCAAAACTAAAAGATACACTGAAACTAGATAATATTACTTCAAGCTAAAATTTAAAGTAATAATAATAGTAATAATGAAAGAAAGTGCATACCCTGCCATTCATGTCATTGATGGCATCGATTGCCGACCTAGGATTTGAAAAAGTAACAAATCCGTAGCATTTTCCCCTAGTCCCACGATCATTAACAATCTGCAGCCAAAAGCATTAACAAAGCTGATTATTTATATCCTCCAAACACAAATTCTGCAAATGAACAAGAATTCTACAAAATCAAACTACTCATTTTGTTGGATTAATGAAATGAACAATGAGTGACTCCAAGAGCATACTTATTCACTTGTTCAAATTCTTCAAAATAAAATCAAACCAATAGCTATATTTGCCTTCTCAAAAGAGAAATTACTAATAACTAAGTCTTTCTCTTGTAGAAGATCACTTAAAGAAGCAGGAACCAAGCGTTTTCATCCACAAGTAGTAGCAAGCAAAAACCTACTCAGATATCTAAGAAGAAATAAACACAAGTAATGAACAGTAGCAGAAACCCCCAATGATCAAAACAAGCAGAAGCAAAAGAAAGAAATGAAATCAGTTGTGAGAGTGAGGGAAGACGAAACCTTAACGGCGACAACGGAACCGTAGAGATCGAAGATTTTGCGAATGCTGTCCTCGGTGGCATTATAGGGTAGTCCTCCGACGTAGACCGAGCTATCATCGTCTATCGTCATGATCACTTAGAGTGCCAGTGCCACGAGCTATCAGATACGCGACTACTCTGTTGCTGGTCCTTTTTGTTCCTTGCAGCTTGCTTGCTCTTCGCTCTGCTTCTTCTATTTTGCTTCTCCGAAGCTTGCTTTTTTTTTTTCCTTTTCTTTTCTTTTTTTAATTTTATTTTTTGTAGGTCGCCTTCGTACTTGGGTTCGCCCTTGGGCCTGGCCTTTGTTATGGATTTTACTGTATACACCCACATCTATTCTGAGTACACGTCTGGAGAAAGTTGTGATTGTGGTGGGTTGGAGACTTGGATTGTTGGTTTTTTAAATTTTGTAAAGAAATAAAAATAAAAATAATCTTGTTGAAGTCCGTGTTATGTTAACCAGGACTGTTTTTGAATCGTTGCCAAACCTTTTTAGAGAAAGAATTATTATTTTCTGTTTCATATCTAAAGAACGGAAATATATATATAACTATTTAAACAAACTTATATACAGAAATTATTAATTGTGATTACATATTGTTGATGCACGAATTCTAGATAGACTTGAGACGAGGTTTAAATATTCAAGTTAAAGTCCACGTCTACAAGTTTAAGTTTTAGGAAAGTGATAAATTTAACATGGTTTTAGAGTTATAGTAAGCCCAAAGTTTAAGTTCGAATCCCCTTCGTGAACTTACAAACTTAAACTTTAAAAAAAATGAAAAACTTAATAGGACAATTACTCTCAAGCGACCGCTGATGAGTGAGGACATGAGAACAAAAAATATGGTTAAGAGTATCGACAGTAACCCTACCATGCTCAAATTAAATTCTGGTTCACTATAAATTTATAAAGAGAAAAGCTCTCATACAAGAAAAGTCTAGAGAGAGTGAAGTGGAACCAATATGCAAATCTTGAGATAGAATAAGAGGGGTTAGATAATCAAAGATCCACCTCAGGACTTGAGTAGTGAGAGCCTAATCTACCCAATTGTAACATTATTTTTAAGGTAACCAGAATTGTCTACCACATTTGGGATGACTATCTCGTCGGAAAGTTAGGTAGAGTTCATTGAAACGGTTGTGTTACACTCACCATACCATTTGACAATCTCCGACTAAGGACTAATCACTAGGCAACCTCCCTTTGAGGTCATGGGCAATTGAAGGCTCTTCAGAATGACCATCATACAATATAATCTTGGTTACTTACGAAAATATAATTACCTTTTATATCTCATAGAGTATATATTGGCAAACAATTTTAACATATGATAAGGTATTTTGGTATTACTTCTTTCAGACTTAGAGTTAACGATCAGTTCAGAAACCTTGAAAACAAAAACAAGGATGGAACTTTATTCTCATTTCTATTAGCACATCAAAATGAAGAAAAATCCTCCATGGTTTAAGGTTTCGAGTAGACAATTAACAATTAATAAGAATAATATAAGATCAAGTAATTATAAGTAATGCATACAATAAACTATAAGAGCACGAAAATCTCACTCTATTTTGGCAATGAATGATATCTACCTAGCTACCTGATACTTATATAGGAGTCTCCACTAGCGAACAAAAGAGTAGAACAAACACAATTATCTAGCTATAGTAGCAGCTCCTGATTGGGGCCTTGGTTGTCTCCACAACAAAATGATTAAAACAATGGCACCCACTCGTCGATCATCACTTTATGAGATCTTATCTTTGATAGCAAAAAGAATGTTTAGTGAAAAGGATAAAGCAGAGGTTGAAGAGGAGTTAAATCGTGTGTAAATCGTTTTACCCAGCTTTCTACAAAGACCGACAAATTAGACTTCAAACAACTCCATCTAATTATCACTAATAATTATCATACAAAAGAATTGTTTCGGTCCAAAAGCCACCGGCCTCCTCAGTCTATTTCATCAATGATGAGGGAGCACCTCAATCTCAAATGCTTATCCCTTCGAAAATACAAACCGACTTTAGTTAATCCCTGTTTTAAACGTATCTAACTTTTGCATGCCGAATCTAAAAGGATCTAAAACCAAATAACTTAAAAAGGTTGGGCTAGATTTCTTGTTTTGGTAAAAAAAAGATACATGTGGGCATATAAATATTGTCCCGAACGCGGATAATATATGAGAGGTATATAAGCTTTTGGGGGTAACTCAGATTACCAGATGGTCCACATGAGACCTGATTTACTTGCATAAAGAGTAGTGTATATAATTAAAACTTTTGCTGAATTGTAATCGAAGTGTGAGCATGATTTATGTCTATATCTAGGAATTTTTATACTTGCATTGCATTTGTATGATTCGATTAAACATCGTCATAAGATGATGCTTAATATTATTAAAACGTATTTGGTTGATAGATTTTGTCAGATCTTTTTTAAGAGTTGCATCAAGTATTGTACAATGATTTTTCTTATCGAAAAAAACAAGTAATACGACTAGTTGAGAGTTTGTCATGTGTATACCAAAATTAAGCCCACAACACACACACACGCGCGCACATATATATATATATATAACATATTGTTCTATATATTAATATCTTTAAACTGAAATGATTGGATGACATAACAAGTACTTTGATCAATAGCTTTACGTTGAAATCACATATTACATGTACTTTGAAATGATTACAGCATATTTATATTTATTAGATCTAAGGCTTTCTTGCTCAATCAAAAAGGTCGATTGGCAATCGTGAATCCTTAAGTTAATTACCATTTGCATGGTTATATATATACACTCTTCCATGTCCATGCATTAGTACAAGTGATTTAAGTAGGAGATGAAACCAAACCCAAAATTAATTAGCAAAAGTTTTTTATTGATCAAAGAGTGATAAACTTCCATGTCCATGCATATTGCATTAATATACGTGAAACTCAATCCTATTTATGTGATTGATTTACAAAAGACCCATTTAAACGGAATATGAATAATATTTGCGCACCTATTTAAATGCAAATAATTAATATTATTATTTTTAATATATATTTTGTCAACAAGTAGATATACAATTATCGAAGGAAGTGTGGCCAGCCAGCCACCTCTTCATTTTAGAGCCCTACCACAGCCACTCCCGTTTAACTGTGCACCTCTCTCTCTCTCTTTCTCGCTCTCTCCCTCTGCCAAAAATCTCATATTTCTCCGGTGCATGTACCAGTCAAGACCCTGACACATGCAAACAGTAATTTTCTCTCAATTATTCAATTAACTTTCTCTATATATTCTCCCAGTTCCGATATGTCAGGTATGCAAAGAAAGAAAGATAAGGACCAGCTTGGAAATTCATCGAAAGCTTTGCAGTGACATCAGTGACATAAACCACCAGCATCACCACTACCATTTTTTTCTCTCTCACTCTCAGTGTATGGAATCTATAGCCTTTATTGATTCTTCAATTTCTTCACCCTAGCTATTCTTTTTTCCAATCTATATTTGTTTTATTACAAAAGTTTTTTCTGTTTAGTTTCTTTAAACCCTAGCTAGGACTAGTTAATCATTATATGCGCGCTTACCAACCACGCTTTTTTCTCGTTTAAAGTTCCTTTTTTGAGTCTCTGGATGCATAGAAAGCGAACAGTTACTTATAGAGTTTCCCAAAGATATATATTAATATGCCCCCGTTTCATCATCCTTATTATTATACACTCACAGGTTGCTTTTCTCTCAAATGATAAAAGTCCTGATCGCTTTTACAAGTTCTCTTTGCGTACAGCGACGGAAGAAAACAGGTCTGTTTGATAATTTGGAAGTTATAATTTCCTGGTTATTTGAAGTAACTTTTAGTCCAGTCTCTTCAGAAAAATATTAATGCTTCATAATATTGTTATGAGTAGTTCTTGAACTTCAGTTAAATTTTAGGTTTTCAAGGGCTAGCTAGCCACTTTGTTTTCTTCAATGGTTAATGGTTAATTTCTAACTTCTCAAAGTAAATCCCGGTACCAAACTTGTCAACTTCTCCAAGAATGACCAGTAATTTTATGATCTAAATCGTGTTTTGGCAGCTTGTGTTAACCATTTATGTGTCTGGTTTCCTGCTGTTCTACGAATCTCTCCATTTATATCTTCTGAGGCTCTGAATCTTCGCCGCATTGCATGCAGCGCATAGATCATTTGACTTGTGATATCTCTAGCCGCTTTTTCTCACATATCCAAGCAACTGTTTCTTTAATAAATTATATTCTGTGCAGCATCGCAGAGTCTCTGGATAGGAGTTGGTTGAGAGTAGATAGTTTCAGTTAATGTATCGGTGGCTCAGAAGAGGCATTAAATTAAAGCTTTTAATGTGATGCGAAAGAGACACGATAACGTAAAGCAAAAGGTTTGTTTGCAGATACACCGTAGCTAGCTTCCACCTATATATCATAGCTTAACTGTTAGTTGGTGTTTGTTGCTGAGCTGATATAAATCATCTTGCAGCAAACAATGGTGGATTTAATCATATATATTCTCCTCTGTTACGTTACTGTCACAACAACTCTCTTTTTAGCTTTGGTCCTTTTAAGCTTTTGTCTTGGACTTTTTGTTTCTTACTTTCATTCTTCCTCCCCCTATCTCTTTTTTTTTTTAATTAAAAAAAATTGCGTGAATAATTAAGTTGAAAAGGTGTTTTGAAATTTAACTAAATTTTAATATTTTTAATAATATAATTAAATCATTTAATCATCAAATTTTTTAAAAAATTAATAAATGAATTATTTGTCAATCATAACGAGTTGATGAGCACTCCTAATCACTAGTCAACTCATTAAGGAATACTTTCATCGTTTCTTAAAGTCATTCAAAAGTGTTTTTTTGTTCTTTTTAATTTAAATTTGACTAGACAATAAAAACTCTAAACCTATTAAAAAAATTCCCTCAACTTAGTTATTTCTTTTAATTTATGTTTTTTATTCAAAGTTTTGATTGTTAGAGTATTATTAATAAAATATTTATAGGTTATCAATAAAATATAAAAAATACTTATGTCTTTGTGAGATAGACATATCACCTCATAATACTAAAATGATACGTCTAACCTCTTATATTAAGCCATATGTTGAAGATAGTTATATGTTTAATTTTTCTTAATCCGACCATTATCATGATTATGTATCATCATTTTGTTCGATAAGACTACTGAATTATTTTCTATTCATTTATTTTTACAACCACTCATAGTCATTTGTTATCTTTTTAATAGATGGGCTTACCAAATCGGTGTAGTAACTTAATCAACTTGTCTGCTACAAATCTTTCTTCAATAATGGAAAACAAAGAAGAAAATCAGTTAAAAGTATAAGTATGTCATTTGCCAATGTGGTACAAATAGCAAAACCAATCCAAGGCCCATTAGGCTAAAACTTGATATGGACCAAGTTTATAACTCAATGGTCTGGGTTAAGTGTTCAATTTATGGTCGAACTCGGTATTGGGCCCGAAAGTCTAGTTAGGATTTGTACTCTAAGGCCGTAGTAATACCAGATTATTAATGCAAGAATTTATGTACACATTTTGCAACGACGGGGACGAGTCAACTCAATCTCGTCGGCTTCTTAGTTGAGGCCAACTGGCCCAGTGAACGAGCTGAGTCTGGACCACTGATCCACTTACTTCGTCCTGGGTCAAAACTCCTAATAGCACTGCATGGAAGGGGATGAGACTTGATTGTTCTTCAAAACTTGTGTTGATTACTGTTGTGTTACCCTCATGTTAACGCTAGCTCTTGCCTGCAAAAAGGTGAAATGTGACAAATGCAGCTACAGTAAAAAGGTCAAACATTGTGTCAGGTTCATGAACAACAAGAGGGAACTTCATGGACTGCAAAATGCTGCGTCGTAGTACCCTTTCAAAGCTGGTTGCTTTTATGGTTAGGCCCTGAGTGATCCACGTCCATCACCTTTTAGAGCCTAAATATTGCTTATACTTTCACAGTTTAAGCGCTGATTTTCCTATCCGTTGCATGTGTAGTCTTGTTTGTACTTATGCTTTGTCTCTGTTAGCGACATTTCGGGACGAGTTAAAGCTCCTTTATCTCCGCTGAAAAGGAATTTATGTAAAGCTAGCATGCCCTGCAATGAAGTTGGAAGATCAACTTTCCTAGCTGGACCACAGCTTTCAAGCTCAAGTGGATAAACAGATGAAATTCGGATTATATTTAGTGGTCCCTAGCTATGTCTTTGAAATTATTTTCTTTTTATTTGTTTTTTATATGATCTTCTAATTAATTCTTGACCATATATTATATCCCAGATGATTACTTGTAATGAAACTAAAGTGGGTTGTTAACTAGAAACATAGTAATGCGAGCTTTGTCTGAGGATGAGTGAATGGAGTGGAGGGTCGTGTAATATAATCAAGGCATTTTACAGATTTTATATCTTCGTCTCACACCATTTCCACACGTAGTATGTTTCTTTGCACTCTAATCAGAACATTAATAGCTCTGAGATGAGTTTTTTTTTCTTATTTTCTTCATGTTAATCTCCCTATAGCACAGCATAAAGATTTAAAAGGTTACTCATTGGTTTAGTTTTCCTAGTATACTAGTTTTTTTTTTTTTAGTTTTTTTTTGGGGGCAGTGTTGACTTTCTTAAATCTTTGTGCCGTCAATTCATTCTAGCTTTTGCATATCTAAACGTCTACATTTTGATCCTTTTCAGAGAATAGACAGTGCTGAGAAGTTCAAAAGCACTGACGAGATTTGATGCTACATTGCCTACTCTACCTCTATTGTTCGCTTTGTTTTTTTCTAGCTTGCAGCCGTTACAATGCTATGTTTCTCTCCTCTTATCTTTTCAACTGTCCTCTAAAACGATCTCTTCTGCTCAAAGATTCTCAGATAAAACGTGCAAAATGTTAAGCCAAGCCATTACTTCTCATATATAACGAGTCTTTGACCTCTTATTTTAGTCATTTCTCTGTTCTTTCACTTTGTGTGCGTATTCAGTTATTTCATTATAATGCTTCAAGTTTCTGTAGAGTCCTAACATTTTGTTATTTCCTTAACTAAAGTTACTTTTTTTTGTACAGAAATGCCCCACATGCAAATTACGAGAGATCCTTTGGAGAACTATTTGGTGTCCAGGAACGTCCGGAAGAAATCATTTCAGATAATGCCCCAAAGTGGGGATGATTTTGAAGATGTAAAAAGTTGTGATAGGAAGAAGAAGGGAAGAAGAAGAGGTAGAGGAACCAAAGTGGAGGCTTTACAAGATTCAAAGCTTGATCCGAATCTAAATGACTCATGCAAAAGCCTCAAATTCCACCGCAGGCCTGGTTATGGCCACTTGGGAACTAAGTGCATGGTCAAAGCCAACCATTTTCTTGCTGAAATATCAGGCTCGGATTTGAGTCATTATAGTGTAAGTTTCAGCTACTACAGTGTTGATATAATGTGGCTATGTTTTCTGTATATGTATAATGTTTCCTGGTGCAGGTTAAGATTACTCCTGAAGTTACTTCTCGCAAATTGAACAGAGCTATTATATCCCAGTTGGTTAAGCTTTATAGAAACAGTGACTTGGGGATGAGGCTTCCTGTTTTTGATGGAGGAAGTAGCCTCTACACAGCTGGATTGCTACCTTTTACCACAAAAGAGTTCATTGTTACATTGGTTGATGATGATCGGGGTTATATAAGGTAATTTCAGCAGCTGACTTATAACACTTGCTCTGAACTACTGGACATGTTTTCCTGGAATTTATGGTTTATATGTGGTTTCTCTAATTTAAATTATTAGAGTGTTGCTTAAAATTTTGGCTAATTGCATCAGGAAACGAGAATTTAAAGTGACCATTAAGTTTGTAGCTCTTGCTAGTATGGCGCAGTTACAAGAGCTTCTTGCCGGGAAACAAGTTAATTCTCCTCAGAAAACCATTAAGATCATAGATACCGTGTTAAGGGAACTTCTGGCTCAGAGGTAATTTTTTTTTTAAATTTGTTTCTGCAATTTTTTTCAGGTTTAACCAAAGTCAGGTTATTGTCAGGAGATGTAAAATTTTTTGTCATTCTTTAATGTGGATGCGTCTAGGTACATATCAGTTGGAAGGTTTCTTTATTCTCCTGATATTAAGCGACCAGAGCGGCTGGGTGGTGGTTTAGAGTCATGGCGTGGTTTCTACCAGAGTATAAGGCCTACTCAGATGGGACTGTCACTCAATATTGGTAGAGTTCTTGGAGACATTGCATGCTTCAGAGTACTGTTATGCCTGTCATTTTTTTCTTGCTGAAGTAATTTCTTATGCTTCTTATTGTTGCAGACATGTCGACAACTGCATTCATCGAACCACTCCCTGTCATCGATTTTGTCTCTAAAATTTTGGATAAGGATGTGTATTCAAGGCCACTGTCAGATGCAGATCGTGTTAAGGTATTATATGATGCAGAAGCTAAGTGATCATACCATTCATTAATGTCAATTTTAGATAAAAGTAGGAACGTACTTGTGTAATGCATAATTGCAATCATTTCATGGCGTGTTAAAAGGTCCTGTTCATTGGTGCTAAAATTTCTGTAGTAGTCGTATGATGAGCTTGTGCTGCTCACGTCTCACCTTTCTGAAGAGTAGTTAATAATTTCATGTGCTCCCTCAAAGTCAAAGTAATTGCTTCATCCAAAATTCAGGTGTAAAGTTATATCCCTGGTAAAGAGCCACCAGAGCGATTTTATATTAGCTTGTTACTCCTGATTCTTGATCAAGGTGCTTCAGCTGCAGTTACACTGGAATATGGTATTGATACGATAGGGATATCCTGAATACTAAAGAAATTGATGATTACTTGCCATACTAGCTGATGGTTGCCTATCTCACTCACTGAGGTGCAGTGATGTAGCTTAGAATTTAGATTGGATCAGTGGATTAAATTGTAGGGATATATGTTAGTAAAGTAATTGATTTATGGTTTCTTCAATATTGTACAGGTCAAGAACGCCCTTAGAGGTATCAAAGTTGAAGTAACTCACAGAGTTAATGTACGAAGGAAGTATAAGATTTCAGGGTTGACGACGCAGCCAACTAGGGAGCTGATGTAATTACTATTCTCAACTTTGCTGCATTCTGGTTGCTTTTTATTTTGGCAATTTTTTTTTTTCCTCTTTGGCTATTAAATATTCAAAGTTCAAGAAAGTTTTTTTTTTTTTTTCTTGTCTATCCTTTAAACAGATTCCCACTTGATGAGCAAATGAACATGAAATCAGTTGTTGAGTACTTTCAAGAGATGTATGGATATACCCTTCAATATACCCATCTACCTTGTCTTCAAGTTGGAAATCAGAAGTACTTGCCCATGGAAGTAAATTTCTTTTCAAACCTCTTGTATGGAACAATTTAAGATTCCTTTTAGCCAATTCATGCTAATCTTATTGCAGGCTTGCAAGATAGTTGAAGGACAGAGATACACGAAAGGGTTGAATGAAAAGCAGATAACTTCTCTCCTAAAAAATTCATGCCAAAGGCCTCATGAAAAAGAATGGGACATCTTGCAGGTCTATTTCAGCAGTTAATGAATAATTTAACTTCTTTTTGATAAACCAAAGGACACAAAACTCAATAAATTAGACTGACAAATAACTGTTTAACTTTACTGGAAGTGCTACTAGGCTTATGGGTCTAAGTCATTCTATTTTCCTCATCTCCTATACTCTTTCATTCTATTTTCGTATTCTTCTACACTGTTCTTACTCGTTTACTTCATTCAAAGAGCAAAAGTAGGATTTTCAAAAATGTTGTTATGGCATGGAGGGTGAATTTCTTCTTAAATATAATTTTCTGCTTATAACTCAACATAAAATGCCAGCTTTTTTTTTAAAGTTCTTCAGTATCCTTTCAGACAGTTCACCATAATTTTTTTAAGCAAGATGCATATGCAAAGGAGTTTGGAATCCAAATAGACACCAATTTTGCGTCAATTGAGGCTCGGGTTCTTCCAGCGCCTTGGGTAATGTCCAATGTCACCTACTTATTACATGGTTCGTTCAGATTTGAATTGTTAACATTATGTTCTTCTCTACTCTTTTAATAGCTTAAGTATAATGATGCTGGAAAAGAAAAAGAATATTTGCCTCAAGTTGGTCAGTGGAATATGATGAACAAGGTTAGTTGATCTNCAAGATCTGAAATATATTAAGATTTCACCTCAAACCAGCATGTCTTGTATTAAACACATTTACTTGTATGTAAGCTAATGCAGTTTTTTTTTTTTTTCTTCACTGCAGAAAGTGATAAATGGAAGCACTGTAAGATATTGGTCTTGTATTAACTTCTCTAGAAGCGTCCAAGAGAGTATTGCCGTAGGTTTTTGTCAACAGTTGGTTCAGATGTGCCAAATCTCTGGCATGGTAGACTTTCCTTAATGCATTAGTAAATCGTATGCGGTTCTTATATTAAATAGATGAGTGACATCTCATTAGTAAATTGCATGCAATTCCGATATTATTGCTTCCAGTGGTCTCTATCCTTGCATACATTTGTAATAAGCTGGTAGTGGCCTCATCTCAGGAGTTTAATAGAAATCCAGTAATTCCAATACATTCAGCAAGACCAGATCAGGTAGACAAGGCATTGAATTATGTGTACTATACCGCTGCAAAAGAACTTCAAGGGAAAGAACTGGATTTACTTATAGCTATTCTTCCGGACAATAATGGCTCTTTGTATGGTATGTCCTCAGCCTTTTAGTAATATATGCTCATTTGACTCATTTTAAGGTAAATTAGAAGCCATGTTTGTATGGCTGCAAACATGCATTGCAGAATGTTGGAAGCCAGATTTATGTGAAAACAAACACGCAATGCAGATTCTTAGGCACCTTGCTTTGTCACTTACATAAGCATGTGAAAAGAATCGCATATATTCAATCATATATGATCTAAATGAAATATATGCGTTTCTTTTCTCATGCTTATGTAAGTAAAAAAGTATGTCTCTTACATGTAGAAGATTACATTTCTTCATNCCTGTTAGACGATTTGTGTCTCAAAGCATTACATTATTCAATCAATACTTTCTTGGTGGAAATTTTTGTTCTTGCATAACTTGGAGTTTGTAAGAATTTCTATCACAAACCTTGTTTATCTTAGCTCTAATTGCATAATCCTAGATGAATTTCCAACACATCCAACTTTTGAGTTTTTGTTATAAAGAAACTGGAAAAAGAATGTTAAAATTNATAGCACTGTGGAGATTGATATGCTACTTTGATTCTGCCAAAAGTGACAAATTCTTCTGCATTCAGGTGATCTAAAACGAATTTGTGAAACAGACCTGGGGATGATTTCTCAGTGCTGCCTGGCAAAACATGTCTTCAAGATCAGCAGGCAATACCTAGCAAATCTCTCACTAAAAATCAATGTCAAGGTCTGTCATAATCGTATGATAGGTTGTGACTCTACTAATTACATTCGCATAACTTCTCATACAAAAATATGCTCATTGTTGTTAAGGCCTTAAGGAAATAGCCTAGTTGGTTAATTCTTGCTACGAAGCAAAATGTATGGGGTCAATCCCCCTGACATTAACATTAGGGAGGATTCAAATTAATTTCTGTTTGTGTTTGGAAAGCGATGGGGTGATGTGTGGTAAGTTAAACACAAAAGCTCCTTTCATTTGATTGATTGTAAAGTTGGATTTTTTTTGTTTTCCTTTAGATGGGTGGAAGAAATACTGTGCTATTAGATGCATTAAGTTGGAAGATCCCTTTGGTTAGTGACGTTCCAACCATAATTTTTGGAGCTGATGTAACGCATCCAGAATCTAGCGAGGACTCAACTCCATCTATAGCCGCTGTAAGTTAATTAAATCTAGTCACTTGAAATCCTCCAGTCGGACAGTATCTTAGCCATAATCACTTCTTCTGGACAGGTTGTAGCCTCACAGGACTGGCCGGAAGTCACGAAGTATGCCGGGTTGGTATGTGCTCAGCCTCATCGGCAAGAACTTATCCAAGATTTGTTCAAAACTTGGCAAGACCCAGAAAGGGGTACGGTTGCTGGAGGCATGATCAGGTTTGTACATTGACAGCTCAATTAGAGATTCAAATTACTAAATTGGGTGTTCAGAAGTTAATATTCGCTCACTCAACTCCCTTTAGGAGTGATGAAGTTAATACCAAGTTATAGATTGTTGATCATGATTTGGTCATCTTCAACATGGTCTGAGAATAACTAGCTACAAGCTTTAGAAGGAAATGCTTGGAAACAATGATGTTCTATCTTAGTATGCAAAGAGAAGGGGAGATTGTTAATGCAATAGAGGCCATTGACAAAGTTTGAGATGTTGGATTTTCAAGTCATAAACAATAGCATAACACTTTTACCTTTTAATCAAGTTTGTAACTGTTTTCAAGTAAGCATTTCTTTGTACTACCACTTCAGTGCATACCGGAAAGGTTGCGTTTTGGTTGAGATATCTGGCTGGATGTATATGACTCAATCTCAAATTCTGTGCGTTTGATAAAAATTTCCCAATGTACTGATTGGAAACTAATTCATATCGCTGCAGGGAGCTCTTACTTTCGTTTAAAAAGGCAACTGGACAGAAACCACTGCGAATATTATTTTACAGGTGCATTATTATATCTATTAATCGACCACTTAACCTCATCCTAATTCTTAGTCTAGGATAATGGTACTCATCAATATTTTCTTAAAAAAAATATCATTCGATTTCTCTCTAGACAGCTAAGGCTCAAGGGTTTTAATTGTAATTACTTCTGTGTTGTGACTTGTTATTCATATCTTTTGTAGAGATGGTGTCAGTGAAGGCCAGTTCTACCAGGTTCTGCTTTACGAACTAGATGCCATCCGTAAGGTTGGTTAATTCTCGATATTCCGAATTTATTAATCATGTTTTCCTGTATTTAAGAACTGCCGATGCCCAGGCTTGTGCATCATTGGAAGCTAGTTATCAACCTCCAGTAACATTTATTGTGGTCCAAAAACGGCACCATACAAGACTCTTCTTAAGCAACCACAACGTCAGAAACAGTGCTGACAAGAGTGGAAACGTCTTACCCGGTAATAGCTTTTTTTTTTTTTTTTTTGGTCCGCGTTTGTGTGTGTGTTTTTTGTGACAGATCAGCAGAACAAATATGAATCTTTGAGGAGCTAGCCAACTCCCCTGCCGGTGAAATTTTTAGGTTCAATTCTTAAAAAGACATAATAAAGTAAATATATAAGTGAATGCATGCTTTTTGCCGGAGATCCAATCAAATTCTGTAGCAAAGCTAGCCGGCTTTCTGCAGTCTTGATGTAACTGTTATTCGAAAGTGACAATTGAGCTTTTATGAGTTTGGCGTTCGCAAATGCAGGTACTGTGGTGGACTCGAAGATTTGTCATCCTACTGAATTTGACTTCTATCTTTGTAGTCATGCAGGAATACAGGTTTGGAGTGGAAAAGATATTCCAAATTTTTGCAATAGAACCCCATATATTTATGTAGCATGTAAGATTATATAGGACACCTGTCATATTAAACAGTTATGAACATGTATTGAAAATTGACAGGGCACCAGTAGTCGACCAGCTCATTATCATGTGCTCTGGGACGAGAACCATTTTACTGCAGATAAGATCCAATCTCTGACAAATAACCTTTGTTACACGTAAGATAGTTGTTCTGATTAATTCCTACAATTTTCTCTCTGTTCATAGTGATTTAAACTGGCTTAATTATCTGGTTGCAGATATGCTAGGTGCACACGATCGGTTTCTGTAGGTGAATTTCTGGTCATCTCCTGCATCATAGCTACACATATGCATGAATTATTACTCACACCACTGTTAGTATGATTCATTACATAATCGTTGTTTGCTATTTAAATGAGAGTGAAATTGTTAATTGCATGATCTCTGGTTTAATTTAACTGGCAAGAAATATATCATATAAGAAGCAGTAATGCTGTAAAACTATAATTACTTAACATTAGTTAAATTATGATTTTCTGACACAGCGGCATCTTAAAGATATAGCTACCGTGTATGCAGTGCCTCCCGCGTACTATGCTCATCTGGCGGCCTACCGAGCTCGATTCTACATGGAGCCTGATGCCCCTGAGAATGGTAAAATACGATACAAATGCACAAACAATGATTCATACATCCGCCCCCTACCTGCACTGAAAGAGAAGGTGAAGAATGTGATGTTTTACTGTTAAAAGAGTAGAAGGAAACAGCCAGTGATGCAGAAATTAACAGAAACGAAGAGAAAAAAAATGGAAGATATGTACATGCAAGGTAGAATGTTGAAAAATTAACAAGCTTTTATCACCTGGTGTAATTTCCCGTTGGAGCATAATAAAATGTAGATATTAGATGCGTATGGGCAGCATCCATAGGGCTCCGCCTTATGTGACAAGCCATTAGTTAAACAATGTGCGAAGCCTGAGATGACATTAGATTATGTCCAACCAGAAGCAATCAATCAGCCCGTGATTGAAGTTATGGAAAATAGAGGCAAGGCAACCATCATGGGACTCATGCTTTTTGCCTAGACCAAGGATTCATAGAAGTAGAACAATATTATGCATCGATGCATAATGTAGCGCACAGTGAATTTCTGTCCAGGCACAAACAAAATACTATTCTGGTTTCCACATTTACTTATATGTCAAGTGACTCCTCCTCACTCTCACAAATATATCGAACAGTGTCTTAATCAGAACAAGATTCACGTCTAACAGAAAAAGGGAAATCCCTATCACTCGAAATTACCCAGAAAGTCACCGATCTCTCAACTTTTCTACGAAATTACTCGGAAAAACACCTTAACCATTGAAATATCCAAACTTGTTTCGAACTTCAGAGGGGCCCTGACATGTTATTCATGGAAAAGAAAAGGAAATGAATGGTCACATCATAAATGGGTCAAAGCCTTGTTAGAAGAAAATTTACACTTGATTTGATCTGATGTGATGATGGCGAAACCAATAAAATTAGGTCGGTTGCTGGAATTTTGAGACCCCTCTTTTTGACTCTTAAAGAAACAGCAAACACACAAGAGCTTATCATGTCACATAATTTGGGGAACTGTTTGATGCAATACAATGTTGTTGATGGGTACAACGGAGGGTAAAATGAAGCGCAAGCATTCTTAACCCTTCAGAATCTTGCTTTTAAATAGAAACTTGTTTAAGATTTCGAATTTAGCTATGGTTCTCTGTTCGTGAGAATCTTGAATGGTGAACCGTACATCTCCGCGAGAACAATAAGATTGTAGTAATATGAGAATCGAAACTCAACCAACTTCATCAACTGTGTATGCACAATTGGAATGTAGAAAGTAATTGAAAATTCAACTTCAAGTACTGTTAGTATATCTTAAATTTCCTCTAGAGTTCGGCAAACATCCTTTTCAACAGAATCGAGAAGACTGAACAAAAGTGTGCAACTCAACAGAAGGTTTCTAGAATCTGTGTAGAGGTTTGTCCGAAAGTTGTTAAGCGGTGCATGCATGCCAGCCGGATATCAAACTTAGCATTTTGTACTTTATAATAATACCAATCAAAAATAGAATACAACTTCTAGCTATTTAATAATATGCGTTCATCGTAACCTGTAATTAACGAGAGATTACATTTAATTGAATTTGAATAAGAGATTTTCTTTTCTTATTAACGTTCTTGTATTGTGTAATTAGTGGGAATTAATTGAAAATATTTACACCGAGAAGGGTGCTCTAGGAAATAGAAATTTTGCAGTAAAGTTATGGTAGAGTATACAGAACCACTATCGTAGTGGGGCCGTGTAGATTGATGGGGGATCTTTAACATCAGAAAGGTCAGCTTCATCAGAAATTGACCCGGGAAGAAAAAGGTAGCATCGCTGTCGACACGTGTTAAGAAATTGACACGTGAACGTGCTACGTCCTGCATACGTGGTCCCAAGAGTGGGCCGCTCAGTATAATTAGCAGATCCCGATGAATATGATGAGGGAAAAAGCACCTTAACGTAATTTGCCTTTATTATCGATCAATTCCATATCAATTGAATTTAATTAATTATTTTATCTTTTTATTGTTACGTTAGCAGTAGAAGGAAAATGATTATGATAAAATAAAATTGAATTACATTCCTCAATAAGAGAGAGGGAAAGTGACAGTAAGACACAGTACAGGACCAGCAGGTGGGCAGGTCTCTCTATGTCATGTGACCACCCTCGAATATCCCCTCACAGTGCCCTGCGGATCGCCATTATTACGGTGAGGGGTCCCGTTCGCTTAATTGCCTTGCCTTTATTTGATTTTGTTGCAGAAACTTACATGCAACTCACCAACTCTCATATCTCTCGCATCTGAACGCGACGAGGAAATTGCGAAATCGAAATGGTACGAAAATTAGTTGTATTGGTTTCACTTTCACATGCCAACGTTGTCTGCCTGCTCCTATATCTCTGCGCTCCATGTCTACATTA